>JXSR01S002102.1:35547-61221 GCA_000969725.1 Ophiothrix spiculata
ATCGAAAGGTACCCAAAATGAAAATTGATTTTTTGGTCTCATCTGAAAGATCATATAAGCTTTAAAATGACACCTTGCTTTTGGTTATTGGATGTCCAAATGCAAAGTTACATCCAAATTGGTAAAAGGCATCAGGCTGATTCAGAAAACTATAGTTCTGAGAAAATCAGGTTTAAGTTTCTGTACTGGTAAAACTTGCAATGGAAAAAGGATTTTTATCTCGGTTTTTAAAACATTTGTCTTATGTTTTGGATGTTGGAACCTGATTAATATGATAGAATACACTTCCAAGGTAACGTTTCTGATGAAATTAGAAATTCGACCTTGGACGTGATTTTTGACTATGCTCAGCTTCAATGCCCTGTATCTCGTAATTTACTATGCCGGTATTAAGGTACCTTTCGATATGACGGGTCACATATATCCTACTATATTAGCCTACCTAAGTTGTGTACAATGTGTAAAGAATAAAATGCTCTCGACACCATTGTTAAAAGTACAGGAATGCACTTTTAGCAAACACAAATCTTCTTTTTATTATTTGAGGGTGTGTTTTTTTTGTCTGCTAGATTAGATTGTTTATTTTTGAACTTGGTCATTTGAATTTTTAAATGTTATTATATATTTCTCTTGTTTATAAAACAGTAAGTTACTATAGTGACAAATGATTTTTAAATAGAAAAATAAATTTTACCTTTCAAATGTACAGTTTATTATTCTGCATTACAAAACAAAAATCAAGTAGGTACTTACATTCAATTTCATGTTAAGTCTCTTTACATGCTACAAGGTTGTACATGTATATTGCTTTTAGTTATGGAGGAGCATTTATTGTCTGTTTATCTTAGAAAGAATCTTCAAAGATAAAATGCCGTACACGCTTCCTAAAATGCTCATACATTGTCAGTTCACGTTATGATTGCAAAATAACAATGATATGAATTTTACGAATCAATTAATGCACAAACACTGCAACAAACTAGCCTAAGGTATTAAACAAACGCCTTGGTGTTGATTTTAACACTGAAACTGTGTTATTAGAGTTTCATTTCCTTTGGTGTTTACTTAATCAACACCGTTTGTTACAATACAAATGTGGGTGTATTATTCGGGTGTTAAATTTACACTCTATGGTTTTAACACTTAAGTGGTCAAGGTCCTCCACATGTCCGTTAGTGGTCAAGGGGGAGGGGGTCCATATGGACCCAACACCGAAAGAGCGCTTTTACGAAGGAATTTTACGTTGAAATTCTGGTCAGAGATAAACTACCTCAAAAAAACTAAAACAAAGAAAAAATTTCAAAAATCGGACAAACCGTTTCAAAATGGCGGCCAAAACAAAATTTGCCGTGTCGCGTCAAAATTGTCCCGCCACAAATTTAAAAACTCACTTCCCAATGGAATTTTTCAATAAAATTTGGCTCATATTTGCAGTATGTAAGTACAAATACATTCCTGATATAAACTTTGAAAAAAGTTGTTCAGTTACGATTTTATGAGTAAAACAAATTTGAAGAGCGCCCTCGAAAATGCTTATTTATGCTAATTAGCATGGGAAGAGGTGGGTCGATTTTTTTTTTTTTTTTTGCCACCAGATGAAGGGTATGGTAAAGTTAGACAAATAGATGGAAGGGCGATGAAAAATTACTACGCGTTTTTGCGCTGACGCGCAAAAACCAAATGTTGGGTCCATATGGACCCCCACCCAATGACCACTTAAGTGTTAACTCATTCTTTTGTTGATACCTCTCGAAAGAAGTTTAGGGTTATATATTATATAACGTTAGGGTTGGTAAAATTATCCATCTAAGTCACATCAGTCGCTCATGAATAACACGAGGGACTTGCTCTTTGCAGTCATGCCTGGGAATCGTATTAATCTTCTCAACTTACTTTACTTACTTTGGTCGAACCCAGTCGGAAGCCATGATGAATTTGCGCCACTGCACCCGGTCCAACATCAATTTTTGTAGCTCCTGTTGTCCAATTCCAACATCTTGACATAGCAGCTTTGGATAGGTGGACCTTGGTTTTCCTTAGGCACGTGTTCCTTGAGGTGGATCCAAGAACACCAATCCGGACACAGGTCGATTACGACCTCTGACAACTTCTGATATCTTTGGTAAATCATTGTATATTTCTTCCCTAGTAGGGTGATTTTTCCAGTTTGGATGCTTTACCATCATCAATAGTCTTGTGTAGCAACCATCAAGTCTTTTTCAGTCAGTGTCCATCCTTCTCAAAAATACCTCAAACATATCCTTAAAAACATTATATTTTCTTCGTTCCTTTTAGTTACCAAAAAATATTACGCATGCTCACCAGGTTGCCTGGAAAAATCGCGCTGTTTTTTCGTAAATGATTTGTAATACAATGCAACACCAACACTACACACAGAAAAACATTGTGATAAAAAGGGAACTAGGATAACAGGTTGGGTTAAATTTTGCACAATGTTGGGTACAATTTGACACAATTTTGGGTAATGGTGCACGTTTAACCCAAGATTGTGTCAAATTTTACCCAACATTGTGCAAAATTTAACCCAACCTGTTAACCATGTTCCCGTTTTAACACAACTTTTTCTGTGTGTATGAATTCAACATAAAGGTGTTATTCCTAACACCGGTTGGTGTTATTATGGCACCTGATGCAACATAAAAGTAACATCACCTTATACTTAGTGTTACAATGCCTATTTTTCGGCACTGATTTTTGAAAGTTTAAGAGTTTATTCAGTTTAATATGGACTTCAATAGTAGGAAGGACTTGTTTACTTTTATATTCATACTAGTAGAATCAGTTTCAAATTAAAACCATTAAAATTGCAAATATTTCTGCTAGTATGATCTATTTTTATGAAGATAATACAAGTTTTAAGTATTGTTACCGGATGCGTGGCTTATCGTCAATAATTTATGACATATCTTTATGAAAGGAGATGCAAATACACTTTAAAAAATTGTGTTAAAACGGGAACATGGTTAACAGGTTGGGTTAAATTTTGCACAATGTTGGGTAAAATTTGACACAATTTTGGGTAATGGTGCACGTTTTACCCAACCTGTTAACCATGTTCCCTTTTTAACACAACCTTTTTCTGTGTGTAGGAATTACTGCAGTTATTGACGAAGTAGAATAATACTACAATTTCCCACGAGTACCTAATTAGGATGCTACGTTTACGTTTCATTATTTCAGTAGTTGTGACAGGCTTAAGGAAATCTCAAACGTCTGGGGTATTATATGATATTTAGAGGTGTTTCTTTAACGGATGGAAATGATAAATGTATTGTTTTACTCTCCGAGGATGACTCTATCAATATTTTCATATGAAATTTCCTGCATTTTCTTTGTCTGGTTTCTCCTTCATCTTCTTCTTTTTTTTTGATGAACAGCCAATATAATTAAAGTACATTTAAAAAAATGTATTTATGCTGAACGAGTTTAAAAATGTGAACAATATCTTTGGAATCACAATTCACTGCCTTTTTTTTTGGCTGATTTCATGTTATCATCGTATTCATATAGTTAATGCCTATCCAAAAGTGTTAAAGATCACCAAGAAGAACAAAAAACATATAGACTAACTTTTGTCAGGATGGTTACTTGTTCTTATGTACATTATGGTGCAAAATTGACATCAATTTTACTGTCTATCGTTAGATATCAACAATCTGCCTCCGCTCAGCATGACCTGCATAGAGAAATCAACAATAACGTGGCGTATAAATATACCTGCATTTGAAGGTTTACAGCCCAGTATGGGTTTGAGTTTTTCTTTCCATTGAATTCAAAATTACAGATATCAGTCTAAAATGACGTCATAATGACGCAATAAAGCATGGCCGACATGAAAATTTAAGCAGAATTCAATGAGGATTTTTTGTATAAAGAGGACCTCTACAAAATCAGTCAGTTGACTACTGCGATTTAAGTGAGAGAAATGTGTTACTTTGCACGGTGGCTATGTAAAGAAGACTTAAGAGTCACATAATAAAAACATGATCCTAGCTGTATTTCTTCTTGGCGAAACTTGTTGTCGTATTGATTGCATGTGCTATTTACCATGTTTACTGATAAAGAAGAGATTTGCTTAATAAAACCGTGGTTCTTACACTGAAGGGGGTATTTATTCTTCAGCGGTATGATGTACTCTATGAATCTTTAAAGATCATCCACCTCGGTTCATGGTACAAAATCCTGTTATCGACCTCATTATGAGAGTTCTAAATCCAAGTCTCGCCAAACGAGAAAAAACTGGTCGCGATATTGTGTTTTTAACGTGACCTGCTAAAAAGGCTGACTTTGAACTCTTATTGTCTGAAAAGGGTGAGAGCAAATCGAAAACGTGGGTATAAAATTTGGAGCTTTTTATATAAATTATTTCAACAATTCGAGAATTTCATTTATGACATTTGTCATGTCAGGTCGCATATTCCTGAACAATTTCTTTAGTTAGTATTGTTAAGACAAACTTAACGTAAATCCAGAAGCATATCCTAGCTTCTAACATCATCGCTAACGATAGTTAAAAATGCTATACCTTAAATATTTGGTTATCATCGCATACCGATTACTGCAAAGAAATAGCTGATAAGAGTGAAACTTTAATACCCGCTTAAGTATCAATAGTATACATTGCTAACACTATATTGACTAACCTCGATGTAAAACCATTATACTGTAGATCGGAAAGAAAATATTTGTTAACGAAAGGATGCAGATTTTTCACAACATTGGTAACTTTTTTTATATTTGAAGTAAATCTTACTTGATAAGCAAATCCCCTGAAAATGTTTAAACATCTTTTTCAATTAATAATTGGGTTCAAACGACATAAGTGATAGATGCATTAAAACTACTCTATTTTTTGAATTTAAACAGATAACATTGTAATTGAAATAAATATCACTTAATATCAGGTTTATACTTTATTATTACATGTTTTATTGTTTGTTCCAGTTAACATAATTTTCAGTATGTAAACTTACTGTCCTCTTGTTTAACTTAATTAGAATTCAAAGAGAGTCTGTAAATTGTGAATTAGCAATTATCGATGTATAATTACATAATATAGAAATATCATGAACAAAAGATATCATGATATGAAGGTTAAAGACTAGTGAAAATTGCTATTTCTGACAGAACATAAATATTTAAATAAAAGTTGAATTATATAATGATATTGTTTAAATATCATGTCTTATCAAGGTACTTTTAGATCAAATACTAATAAAAGATATGATAATTTGAAGATAAGTAACCTAGGTGTATCCGTTCTTAAATGATGCATATATTCACATAAGCAAACACAGTTGGACACTCGCAAATATTAGACTTTCTATCAAGGCTCCTTATTTGATTTTAGTTTTCCCTAACAGATATCGTCATTGAAAGCTGAGTAGCTACTTTCTATTCCATTGACTTACACATTTCTATTACAAATATTGAACATCCAAAAGTGACATGAAGTAATTTATACAGCAGAAGAGAATAAAAACCATTATGTGTGCGAAATAAACAGAATATTTCTCAAGTAGCTCATCAAAGATAGAAAAATCAAGTAAACGGGAAATCAAGTTATTATCTATTTTCTTGTTTGTTTTGTTTGAAATTTACATGAAAATCGGTTATCACTTAAAATTAGTATCATAAAATATATTGCGCTTTACAGGGGAACAAGGTAACGCTTGAGATTTGAGAGTATAGGATAGTATGTGTAAATACGTTGTTGTGTCATTAAATATATGGCATTTTGACAAAGTATGAAACTATATTTAATACAACATTTCTTAACTGATTCTATATGTTTGCTTATATGGGGGAATTTGTTTATCTATAAAATCCCTTAAAAACAATGTCATGGCATGTAAAATATGTTTTGCAATACTTGTTTCGAATAAATCACCTTAATACGTATCTTTGTCAAATCAGGGTACTTTGACTGCAATATTCAGTTCCTATTCTTGTTATTTTTCAAGATCCAATGTATTCCATCCTTTCCAGAGATATAATAAATGTATTGATCTCGCTAAATTAATAAGATGCCATCGGTCCTATGCAATCAAGAAATATAACTGCATACATCCTTTAAGAAATTCTAAACATATGCAGCTCGTTTGAGCACTTACGTAAAAAACAACAACAACATCAACCCGCAACAGTTGATTACTTTTTATTAACCCTTACCCTCCTACATATTACAAAGTACTACAGGCAAAAATTCAGCGTAAGTGCAAATACGTCACGGCGGGTATAAATGGACACAGAATTGGTGCCCAAGCAGGCCACGCTCGATGGTTTGCCATAGCTGGACATTGGATCGGGTTGCAGAGGAGTCAGGGGTTCGAAGCCGTGGGGGGACCGGGGGATCAATATATTTTTGTATGACGTATCCGGACTTAAATCACCATAACAGTCGTAAAGTATGAAGGTATATAACTTAATAAGGAACAACTTCAAGCATTGAGCCACATTAAAAAAAGAGCAACATGTGGATTAAGTCACATAAGCTATGTAATGTTGAAATTGTAACTTTCTTCTTTTTGAGCAGAGGGAAATAATTGACTCATTTTGCTTTTTAAACCAAATTAGTGTATATCCATCTTCATTCTAATGACTGAAATTGTTCAATTATTTAACTCCTGATTTACAGTAAATTATTTATTTATTCTTTATCCTGGTGTTTCCCTTCATTGCACTAGTACAGTAATTCAGCAATTGATAAATCCCTCTTTCAAAATAATGATCTACTTGATTGGCAGTCTAATTTGTTGTGTTTGATGCAAATCGTGTTTTTTTTTTACATTAACCTTAGTTCTACGAACACACACACACCCCGATTTTTTTCCTACCACTAAAAATTCCTCGCGCGCAGCGCAAGGCGACTTAATATACCTCTAAGTTCATCCTTTCCGCTTATTCTAGCGAAAACATTTTGACCCTACCATCTTCAGGGGTGATACAGTGTCCGTTCAAAGTTCGGAGGTCAGGGGAGTTGGTGTAACTCCGTGATTCTGAAAATTTACTTTTTAGTCCTTTATATAGCAGATATTCATTTCAAACTTGGTAGTTAGGTAACACTAGTGATTATCTACAATATTTAGTAAAAAACACATGAAAATCGGATATTCCTTTGAATTTTTAGAACATTTTGATTTTTGCCTCTTTAGTACAAATGCCGATTTTTCACATTTTGGTATTATGATATCACACTGACGTCATACATTAACATATGATCTTGATTTTGGTATCAATGGAAAGAGGAGATTGATACCTATCCATTGGTACCACAGAAGGGGGTCAGGGGGACTCGCTATAAAAAATTAGGGGGAGTTGCAACAACAACCCCCCCTTCGTATAATATGTTTGTGAAAATCGCTCCGTTTAACTAGGGTTAATCATAGTTTTCAAAATGTGTCGTTTTAATTTTCTGACGTCACCATAGCATTGTTGTATGTTTCCTTTGTAGAACTACAATTCCGATGATTAACACCCGATTATTCTTGAACTCATTTGACCTTGGGATTGTTTTTATGTAGAAACGGCCTTGTGGCTCTCAACCCTCAATTCAATGGTTATAATTTAAATGAGGCTGTGAAATTCGACAACATCGCACTGATCGCTTGGGAAGCTGTGTTTGACTGAAAGCATATATCTCAACCTTATTTGTACTCTTCCTTTTACACAAAAATCGTGTTATCCGAAACTTAAGCTTTTCGTCTAGACAGATGATGCGTGCATGCAAGCTCAACAGTTTTTAACCATTTTAGTACAATGTACCCAGAGGAACATTGGCAAGCTAGAACAGGTCCAGCGCAGATGTACACGGTTTGTCACAGGCAACTACGATCGTCATGCAAGTGTTACATCCATGTTAAACGACCTTGAATGGAACAGTCTCCAGAGCAGATGTGAACACGACCGACTCTCAATGCTCTACAGGATACGCTTCAACCTGGTAGACATGGACTGGACTCAATTCTTAACCACTCCGTCAACAAGTACTAGAGGTCACCAATCCCGCAGTAGCAAGACTTATCTTTCTTCATTTTCCCCCGCACCACAAGGGACTGGAACCTTCTGGAGAAAGATCCTGCAGACTTTCCCACCCTCGATGCTTTCAAGGCTGCATTGAGGGCTGGCTCCAAGTAAACATGCAATATCCTGATTTTTAACCGCACCTGTAAATATTTTTAACTGCACCTCTGTAAATATGTTTGCACTTTTGGTGGATATTGCATTAAGTTACCTTGGACTTGGAGCACGCACCCCACTGTAGTGTGATGAAGTTTACACTTATTAAGGAAGAAGAAGAAGAAATGTTCTGTCAATAAGTTTTCCAAAAAACTAAACAGATTTTTAGTTTACAGTAAATGGTAGTGATCCTTTGTACATACAGTATATTATGGACGTCATAACTTCTCCTTGTTTCCTTGGGCAAGAAACTTTACTCTACTTGCTCCATGGTTCGGAAGTCACGTAAAGCCGCGGGTCTTCATGGGGTATGCATGTCATGCAAGTGCATGCAAGTGCAGTGGATTGATTGATTAACATGACACGGTAATCAATGATAATTTGTACATGATATTATGAAATATATTTTTCCACGAATAAGATTTGACCTTGGAAATCAAAGCATCTCAAACGTAATTAAATCTCAATAAGTGTAGGGTGAAGGCTTGGTTAGGAAAGTATACACATTACAAATGTAATATACACTCGGCCACTAAAATAGTCTGCTTTTACTCTAAAATAAATAACACTTAGCATAGACCAAAACATATATTAAAAACTACTGATACTTGTACAACGCATATTTATCACAAAATGTATGTATTAGTATACTTAAATGTTTTCATCTCCAGTTACTAGAGTGTTGTTCTTGACAAATCTATATGTGACCTGCTCCCACGAAACCCGTAAAAGGACGATTTTTTTTTCTGATTTGCCCATATTAAGCTAAAATTACGAGACCTACTGTAACAGACCTCCCCTATTTTGTTTAGAGTTCTTGAAAGGATTGTGACCTCATAGATCAAAGAGTACATGTACTCGGTTAGTCAGTCGGTATAAAGACAATTCCTTTCAACAGAAACAGCTTTATACAAATCCCAGGGGGGTAACTGGGTATTCTGACCGGGTAATCACCCGCTTTACCAAAAAGGTGAGACCTGGACAAGTCTCGAGACTTGCAATATAGGGTATCAAAATCGTCCTGGTAATCTGCAAGTCTCACATAGGGTATCAAAATTGGCTTTTTAAGTCCCTGATAGGGTATCAAACTTAAAAAGAATTGTTAATTAATGACAATGGCACCTTAAATTGCCAATAAAAGTGTTTCAAATACCTAGAAACGCTTCTAAAAAGTGTTCAATTGGTGTACAATTACATTTTACCTATGATTTTTTGTAATAATTATTTCGTCACATTTGCGTACAGTCTCGGATTGGGTATTCATTTGAACAGGTGTGGTCTCGGATAGGGTATCTATTCAAACAGATTTGGTAGATTTATGGTCTCAGATAGGGTATCATTTCACTAATTTTTGCCAAATTTTGGTCTCACATAGGGTCACCTTCGGAACCTGTGGAACTCGGGTGGTTACCCGGAAACAAATATCAGTGACCCCCCCCCCGGATACAAATCAGATACATTTAGAAATTAATCAAAGCTGTAAGGCAGTTCTTGTATTCTACTATATTTCAGTTATACCTTTGACATCATCAACTATAGCTTGTTATTTGAGAGATTCCAAAAGCGTTATATGTGACACTGTAGGGGTATTCAGATATTTATTTCTCGCGAAGAAAATTTGAGAAACCTCCGCGTAACAGCCCTACATACACGAAAATGGTTATATGAGAAATTAGTGTTAATGATAAGAAACACTATATATGCAAATTATTCACAAATATTTCCATTTGGAGTCTCATAAATGTAAAATAATTATACTGAAACAATATTATGTTAAAAATAAACCGCTTGAAAGCAATTGAATAAATAAGAAATGCAATATAGTAAGTATATAGGAGAAGATCCATTTTACTGTGATCTGGGCCATGTGGAAGAACAGGGGCATACTTAAATTTCCCCCTGAACATGGACCCAGTATAAAGAAGAAATAAACAAACAAATTTGTGTCAATATTCTTTGTTTTGACCAACCTTAACTTCTTAACCGAATATGGTTGTGAAAAAAAACCCCGAAATTGAAGTTTAAAGAAATAGGCCAATAATAAAAGTAAATCACTAATTTCACCAAAAAGCAATTTTTTTTTATTAAAGGCCAGTCATTTGTTCTCTTAACCTGACGTGAAGTGGATAAGAAAAAATAATAAATTGTTCTAGCAATAGGAGCACTGTAAACAACGTTTCTAGTCAATTTTCGGTTAATTTTGCTACCTAAACTTGTAATTATTGATCGTTAACACTTGTCACTAAATGGGAGTTTTATTGGCAACTGTTTATTAGCTTAAACGCTGATTTAAACTCTGGTATACAATACATACGGTTCCCAACTATATTAACCTTCCTGTATGAAATTATCTCCAGGAGCTTTATTTGATCTTTTATCGAGTAAATCCATATGAGGTACAAATTTATGACTTAAAAAACACAGGATAGTCACACCATAATCACAGAATGATATACTTTAAATTGGTTCTCTTTTCAATTAGAGCAATGTCTGTGTAATTTTTTTTTACTGTTTTGGATTTTGCTACACTTTTTTAAGTGGAATCTAGGCTAGTCCCTTTATCACTTAACTGCACTTCCGTTAGTGCATAGGGGGGGGGGGGGATTCCATAGTACCCCCCTTATAAATCCACTTTCCCGCCCGAAATTGTTAATAATCTTTACACCATATATGTATAGGTACAATTATCACAACCATATTCCAGGAAAAAAAATAAAAATATACGTTCCGTTTCAAAATGGTGGTCAAGTAACCTATTTTCGTCGCGCGACACCTCGATTTTGGCCAAAATTTGAAACACCTACTTCCCGAAAGAATTTTCCAATAAAATTGGCTCAAATTAGAAGATCATGAATACATTGACATTGCTGAATTTTTTTTTGAAAATTTTATTCCGGGATGGTTTTAAAGGCAAATCAATTTCCCCCCCCCCCTAAATGCTAAGGCCAAGTAAAAAAAAACTAGTTTCTCGTCCTAACTTTTTGAAAAAAGGAGGATGGGGGCAGGTTTTTTTTTTTTTTTTTTTTTTTCAAAAATGGCCGATCCAAGATGGCGGACGGTCTTTTCCAAAAGGCAGCCTTTTTTTCAAAAATGGCCGATCCAAGATGGCGGACGGTCTTTTCCAAAAGAATTACTTTCTTCCGACATAGCAGATAATGTTTTTGCTTCCAAAAGGCTATTCACATTTTCAAAAAATTATTGATGATAGGTCTAGGATTCATTGCAAAATTGTTAGTTGTATCAAAATTTTAATTTTAAAAATTGTTGATAGCTCAGTGGTCTTCAAAAATCAATGAAAACATTATTTCAAAAGAGTGCCAGAATTTTTATTTCAACTTGCCTCAAAATCGGATTTCGAAAAAAAAAATGAAAATTTTGAAGAAAAAAAAAAGAAAAATGAAAAAAATGAAAATTTTGAGAAAAAAAAAAAAAAAAAAAAATTGATGCGGCCGTCAAAACGCATGCGCGCGAGGACGAGAAACTAGTATATTTTTTTACTTGGCCTAATTTATGCTAATTAGCTCGAAAACGACGTGGTAGATTTCATTTTTTTTTCGCCAAAAGAAGCGTACCTACTATTTAGGCAATTACATAAAGTAACAGCCCGACATATTGCGGCGTTAAAATGCGAGAACCGAAAAACCAAATGTTGGGTACCATGGTAACCCCTTTATGCAGCTAAGTGTTAAGGACTAGATACAATTCGTTAATTTTACCATTTGTTAAATCCAAACAACATTGCAAATTGACCTCGAGTTTTTAGACAAACTTATCGATCGGAATAATCCGCTAAAACCCCAATTAAAATAATAAAAACAAAAATAATACAGTGCCAAACAATCCAAATGAAATTTTTTATCATTGGAAAAATGTGAAGTAGTGAGCAAATCTTTTCTTCAAAATAAAACCCACAGTACCTGGCAAGGACAGGTTATGAAAAGACCAAGCTTACTATGGTATTGTTTGTAAACAATGATTACCAATAAAGTTATGTAATATGAATTATCAAAATACTACGGATAAGTACTCTTTGCAAATGTGCCGTTATGCGAAAAATATTTCATCATCATGAACATTTTGGTAAAAGGTAAAGCATTATACACCATGGCACCAATTTTGCACCATCAGAAAAAAAAATTAAATGAAAAAGTTCGTTCCGAATGAAAATTTAACATAGTGTTGAAAATGTTACATCATGAGAAAAAATCTAAATGAAAATGACTACAAAAATAACAAAGTGTATCTAGCCCTTTGGAATGGTTTCATGAAAATTGGTTTAGCAAGAAACTAGTGATAGAAATGAAGTTAGAAACATGCTAGGCTTAAAATGGTTTTATGAAATTGGCCCCAGGTGTATATCTTATGAAACAGATTTTATTGACAGATTGTATGCATGCTTCATTTAATTGAATTACAAATAATATATGTATGTGGTGTTGATTTGGAATGATAACGTAATAAGATCTCTCTATTTCTGCCAAAAATGGTTGAGCAATACGACACCAATATCTCCCCGCAATTTGAATTGCCTGATTTTATCTACATTGTTAGTATAATTATTATCATTTGAAAAATGTTCGTGTAAATTGAGCATTCCATCTAGATCTAAGCAAAAATGAATATTTTATGTAAACAAAAGAATAATACGGCATTATTTATGTTTTAGATTTCACTTCACGATCATAAGTGTGCTCAGTTGTCTGAGCGGTTATTCCTGTGCTCGTAATAGTCGTGGCTCGTGTCCCTAAAATGAGGTGGAAACTGTTTCTATTTTTATGATTGCAAAAAATCAATTCTGATCGCATTTTCCTGAACAAGTCGGTATCATGTAGCCTTAATTATGTCACTTGTCAGAGTTTTGTTTCGAGAATAATAAATTTTAGTTTCATTAAACGCTGCCATGCATACTGCATAGGAATAATTTTATCGAAGTACAGACTCCCAAAAAAGTATCGTCTCACCTCGAAAAAATGGCTTGTACGCAAATATGGACCTCGCAAACGTAGTTTGAAGACTGTGTGCAAGCGCTGGAATTTCAGCTTTCTTTTGACACCCTATTTCTGATAATTGACTGAAAAAATTTTTATGAACTTTTAAACCCCTCGAGGTCAATTAAAAAAGTAGCAAATTTCATTTTTCGCACAGTACAAAGAGTGGCAATAATTGCAATGGTGTTATTTACCCGTCAGTTAATAAAATCAATACCACCGCTTGAACAGTTGGTATCTAAGCGGATATTTTGTACAGTGTGCGAAAAAAGAAAAAAAAAAGCTAAATTCCAGCGCTTGTACACATAATCTTCAAATTACGTTTGCGAGTTCCATATTTGCGTACGAGCCATTTTTTCGAGAAGAGGCGATACTTTTTAGGAATCTGTATATATAGTGACCTGTTTTAAATTTTGACAGGGTAAACATCTATCAGTTCTTCCAACCCTGAACATCTGGATATAAAGTAATTACATATGTGACAGACAGGTGCAGGAAATGATATCACCGTGGTCGTCTGTCAAAACGAATTCCTACACACTTTGCAAACAACTAATCCTTCACTGCACAGTTGAAATTATTTTATCAAGTGTGTCACATAAGACATGAAAACCGAATTGAAGTATGATAAAAATATTTTTAAAGGGACCCCTCAATATTAAAGAACCACGTACATCGATAAAACTCGTTGATACATACAAGGGGGTATCAAAAAGTTTTAAAGATCACCAAGAAGGGAAAGAGCCAGGAACATAATTCTATTATATGACCCTTAAGTCATTTTTACATAGCCACTGTGCAAAGTAACCCATTTCTACCATTTAAAACTGACTGTCCACAGACCGTTTTTGTAGAGGTCTTCTTTTAGCCCAAAACACCCACATTGCATTTCACTAAAATTAACATTTTCAGGTCAGCTATGCTGTATTACGTCGTTATGACGTCATATTTTGACCAATTTCCATAAATTTGATATCAATGAAAAGAGGAGACCCTACCCTATACTATGGTATCAAATATCTTAACATTGAATGTGTCTTTATAGAATTACTGGTCTGTAATGCTTCAAATGCAGGGATTTAATCTTGTAACATATCTTTAATTTCTCTATATAGTTTATGTGGTTAGCGGAGTAAGGTTGTTGACATCTATGGACACCAGTATGGAAAATTTAAATTCCATTGATTTAATTTTTGCACCAATATGAACACAAGGACGAGGGACTATCCTGACAAAAGTTCATCGATATAGCTCTTTCCCTTCTTGGTGATCTTTAAAACTTTTTGATACCCCCTCGTATATAAGCAAGAGTCATGGATTTTGCATTTGCTTTGACTTACACTGTACTTGTATGATATGCATATCCCATGAAGGATAGAGCGGACCAACGGTTTAACGTGACTGGTATCGATCATTCGTTTTGGTCACCATCCTGTAGAGCAGTGGTGGGCAACCTTTTTACTACCGCGGGCTTATTATTATTTTTATTTGTATTATTATTATTATTATTATTATTATTAGCCTAGATGTTTATACACATGAATCTTCCATATTAAAAAGACGTACCTTCTAGCAGCTTCATCCACTGCATTTATGCTTAAAACAGAAAAGAAATATATTGTTTGAAATATAAAGTTTTCTGATTATTTCCTACTTAGATATTAATAACAATTGCAAAAAAAAAAAAACTGCAAAGGCAATTACTCGAAACCTTCAGGTAAACTGAGCTTGTATTGTTAACTTGATGAGATTCTGTAATCCCGGAGGGGGGGGGGGGGGCACTCCCATATATTGTCACGCGTCATGCTCCTGTCGGTAGACCCCCTTTTTTACTCTGCTCTCACCCAATGACCCCCCTTTTCACTGAGCTGTCACCCAATGACCCCCTATTTTTTTTTTAAAGTCAACATTTTTTATGGTGACTCTTATCCATTGCCCTGATTTTTCGATAACCTACACCGAATGACCCCTTGTTTCCCCTAATGTGTCGATTTTCGAAAATTTAACGAAAATTTCAAAGATCAGTGATTTCGTAAATGTCAAAACTAGTCTTATTTTATTCAAAAACTGACACCGAATGACCCTGTTTTTCATTTTTGCCAACAAATCGCTCGAAATTACCCAATTGTTTTTACCCTCTACACCGAATGACCCCCTATTTTTCAATGTATTTCTCACCTATTGCCCCTACGTTTCGAAAGCCGGTAGGAGCAGGTACGTCACTTTCATATTTGAGTGCCCCCAGCCCGGGTCTGTAATATCGCATACTTTACTGGAGGGTGCATTTTTAAATTTCCTGCTAATATTAACTGAATCGGGACCGAAATTAAGTTGAGTATATCAAATATATGGAAATATTTCTAGATATCATTTTATTTATGTTCATTGTTTGGTTAATTCGTTTTCTTGCATGCATGTATATACGAAACGTGCCTTTATTAAACTTTTTGTAAAGTGTAGTCGACAAAATGTGTATTAATACTAGCAGGAAATGTTATTTTTCAGCATTTTGAAACGCTTGTTAAGAAACTCAGAACTGACAAGAATAATTGAGATATCGAAAAAAATCATTAGCTGTGTACTTAAAGGAGCTTGGTCCGATTTTCAAAAATTTAGTTTCCAATGTCATCTGAAAGATGGCCACCAAAGAAGTTCAAATTTAAAATTGCAACTGAATCAGTCAAACTGTTTTAATTTTATGGGCGGTTTTGTATTTCAGAGCCACCTATTCATTAAAATTAATTAAGGTTACCACAATTAGACACATTTTCATACATATATCCATAACGGAACACAACTCAGCTGTGAAATTTTACATGGTTTAGGCCCTATGAGGAAAATACGAGCAATGTTAAAGAAACAAATTCTCAAAAAGTTTGAAAAAAGTTGAACCAATCGGACTATGCTCCTTTAAAGGTTTAGGCTCCTATTTTAATAAAATTGTCTTTCACCAAAAAAATGTTCTATACAGATGACACGTTATAATGATAACAAATCTTATCATAGGAATAGTGGTAAAACAGGCAGATATCATCAAAATTATATATGTACTTTATTTGTCATATATGTCAGATATTAAAACACCACAGTCGTTAACAAAGGGTACAAGTAGTATTACGCATTAGGCAACTAAAAGAGCTTAACCCTAATATTATTAAAGTTTAAAGGTTTTACTACGATCACGACGACCCACCCCATCCCTCAAAGCCATTTTAACAACTGTTGGTCATTTTTGTTAAAACAATTGGCACTTGCAAGACCAAGCGAAGGGTGGCTGTAAAATATTATATATAAACAAAATTTCAAAGCACTGACCGCTGGAAAAGCAACCGTTATTGAGAGTCTCATGGCATAGCCTCGATTACGTCCATAGGGTTACCAATTATCAGACGAGACATAGTCTACAATGCCTCTGTCAGACCAGTCTGATGATCGGTAGCCCAATTAAGTATAAGCGAGGGCATGTCATGAAACTGTCACTAACGGTTGCCTTTCCAAAAGTCTTTACTTTGAAATTTGTTTCTTATCACTCCGTTAATGGGCTCATGCACTCTTCCAAAGATAGTCACCTGAAATAATACTGTTACATAATTTAATTGTTTGTAAAGGCAGGAAAAATTCCAATTTTAAAAACACATAATTGCATTTTATAGAACTGAAATTAAGGGGAGAAAGCATGTTACTCAATTCTAAAGTTTTTTGTAACATGGTCAACAAATTATCCATTAACACCGATAAAAGCAAATATATGATATTTAGCAACAGATTTAGCAACCGAACATATGGTGATCTTGATATTGAGAAAATCACAAAAAACACATTTTTTTGGCCATTAGGGCTTCCAACCAAGCTAAAAATAACAAATTTTCAAAAAATGATTTCAGAATGGGAATTTTTATTTAAAACACCCACTCAGATGTTGCGTCATTTTGATTTGTTGGGATTGTGCCCATTTTTTTAATTTTCATGCCAAATAAGATCAAAAATTCCCTTTTTTTCATTCTTTGTCATTTTTTGACCTTATTTGGCATGAAATTCAAAAAATTGCTCAAAATCCTGAAAAATAAAAATGACGCAACATCTGAATGGCCATTTTAAATAAAAATTACCATTATAAAGACAATTTTTAATGTTATTTTTAGCTTGGTCGGAAGCCCAAATTGCCAAAAAATGTGTTGGTTTTTTTGTGTGATTTTCTCAAAAAAAGTGATTTGTGGTCAAAAATCGACATCATAATCATGTTCAATTAAGTAACGTGCTCCCCCCCCCCCCTTACACAGTATGATGGATTTACTATTCCTCTGCTTGGTCAGCAAAAAAAATCAATCTTTTTTTTTTACTATTATTTAAAGTAATATTTCATTTTTTCGTATTCTTCACTGTGATATTGATAACTGTGTATAACGTCTTTTGCCGATAGTTATGAGTATAATATGCATTGATATAGAAGATCCGAGGCTACACTATGATACCAAACATCCTTTAAGGTAAAGGTGTCAACGGGTTCTAGCAGGTTGTGTTGTAAAAATATCTCCGAAGTACGGTACGAGGGTTAAACATACTACATGTATTTTTTGAAAAAATATACTGATATAAGTGAACGTTTATATCAAAGGTACAATGGAAGTAGCATTATAATCATCTGCAGCAAATCAAGGCTGAACAAACTCGCACATACACTTGTACTACTTCCTTTCCATCAAATACTATAACAACACATTATCCAACTCATAAAGGAAATAAAACCTTGATTCCAAATCAATCTATGAAGTACAACAACACCCGTATCACCCGTACATCATAAAACGCACACACAAAGCACACTGAAAACATAAATTTAACCGTGTTTTCTTGACAAAAATCTCATTTCTTTCAGATCAAAACATTCAAATTCTATATAGTTACCTAAATGAGAAACTACATAAATAAGTAAATAAATAAGCCGAGAGTTTGACGGTTAAAGACTGACGGACCCATTATCGATGGTTGTACCTGTTAATGTGACTGTGTTATGATATTTCAATTTTTAGTTTCACACAGTTGTAATATCTGTCTCTTCGATTTAATTTCGTGTTTAAGATTAGAAAGGTCAAAATGCTGGGTCTTTATGTTTACCTTCTGTCGTATATATTATTACAAACCGTTTTCTTGTGCTACATTATCCATTTATAAACTCCGTATGTACCTTAGTCAATTAAAAACCAAGACTATAAGAACGAGGAGTGGATTAGCAATTAACAATGCATACGAGGATTCACAATGCACTCTGCGTACTGGTATACTTGATATACCTAGGGAGCAAAACAGGTTTACTTGCAACGAGAAATTATTTTAATGTGTCCTATCTTGATGGGTGCTATGGACCCTAGGTAACATCACAAGGGTGGACACAAAATCAGTCTGTTACATGGACCCTGCAGGAGGGGGGTAAAAGTCGTTGCAGGGGGCAGATTTGAAAATTGGTCACATCTTGATAAAAAAAACATTTTAACATGTTCCTCTCATCATAACAAACCAGAAAAAGTATACTTTGACCCATCTCTGATGAATACTTCAAGAGTTATATCCGAAAACATGAAAGGTCAAACCAAGGGTCATGAGATGGGCCTATGGGAGTCAAAAATCTCAAAACGTCCGATTTTGTTCAAAATGATCTCAAATTGTTCATCTTGTAAAACTGTTTGCACAAAGTAATATTTAAAAATGTCTACGATCAACCGTTACTATGGTTACAGGTCAATATAAAGTTTTTGTTATTTGCACCAATTAGACATAAGTTTTCCTGATACCATAAAATGATTGATTGAAGACGTTGGAAAATATTACTTTATGTAGCCAGTTTTGTAAGACAAACAATTTGAGACCATTTTGAACAAAATCTGACACTTTTAAAATTTTCGACTCCCATAGGCCCAACATTTGACCTCTGTAATCACCTTTCATGTTTTTGGTAATATCTCAAAAAGCCTTCATCAGATATGGGTCAAAGTATACTCCAGTACTTGTTCTGCTTCCTTATGATGAGAGGATCATGTTAGAGTGGTTTAAAACAAAATTTGACCAATTTTGAAATTTGCCCCCTGCAATGACTTTTACCCCCCTCCTGCAGGGTTCCATGCAACAGACTGATTTTGTGTCCAACCTAGTGTTGTTACGTATGGTCCATAGAACCCAAATAGACAGGACACACTAAAATAATCTCTCGTTGCAGTTTTACCCCTAAATTGGGTTTTGCTCCCTAGGTAATAGGAGTTTAGCGCGTATGGTTGTACATTGTTTTCGTCAAATGAAGATTTGTTTAGATATTCCTTTGGATGTTTTTTGACGTAAAGGTTTAAGGTCTTTGAGTATTTTCCCCTTCACATTCGTGAGGTAAGAAAGTAGTATTCAGTTTTACTCGAGAAACAAGACTAATGTACTTGCGCTAGACGCATCATAATTCACAGCACGTGCATTGATTTTGTCTCGTTTCAAATGGATTGCATAGTTTTTGCCAAAACCTAGTAGGATTTAAAGGGACCTGTCATATCTTTTGATCCTAAACACATTACATTTGACATTGATATTTCTAATGATAAAAACAGATACTTGTTTAAGACAACGCTATCTTTCATTCACGATACTCAAGCTGATAAGCATCCATACTCACACAACCAAAATAATTCACACTTTTCACTACTCTCATCTACAGTGGCTAAAACATCAAGAATTCTTAAACAAATCGACACATACTTAAACCTAATTAAGTTTAGATGTAAACATATCTGTACCAGTAAGTTTCATTATGTTGAAACCGGATCATCGTTTCTTTTTAGGTTAATTCTACTACGACTATGAGAACTGTGACTGTGGCTTCGTAATTCCATCCCTACTCTTGTACTAGAGGTACGCCAGTGCTGAATCTGCAAGTCATTATGTTCATTAACAAAATGTATAGCATAAAGTTTGGGCAAATATAAACATACAAGCGTAATATAAGCTGTTAATAAAAGTGCTGCACAAAGAGCAGCTATCTTTTGCACAGCACCTACGGCTGTTGTATAAACGGGTATCAGTGAAACACAAACAACAACAGTGGAATATACACTTGCAGCTATGAATTTGCTCTCATTATAGTTACTGGGTACTCTTCTTGCTTTAAAGGCGTAATAACATCAGGCAACTATAAGTAGTCCATTATAAGCTACAGACACTAGAAATCCCGTCCCAAGCGTGCAGTATGGTTCTATATGATCCCTCCTTGATGATGTGTACAAGTAGTTTAGAACAGATGGATTTAGACTCGCCGAACAACACGCTGCGAGAATCTGTAAAATCAAAAGAAAAAAGGATGAATTTATAGAAATGGAAATAAAATATTCTGGAAGTTTGTTGCATGTGTTTTATTTTATTAGTGTGTTGCAAGCTATGTGATTGTTTAATGTTGTTAAAGTGTATTCATTTTAGCTTTTGGGTTGCTATTTGCAATTTGCATCAATAAATCTTTATTAAATATTAAATTGTACTTTCTAATGTATACAAGAAGGATTTTTATTTTTTTGTTTGCTTGTTTGTTTGTTTGTTTGTTTGTTTGTTTTCTTGTTTACTCGCCTATCTGCATTTTTAATCATATGAAGAGTTCGTTTCCAAAAGGGCCTTAATCCATCTGAGTACTTTTTGAGAAAACCAGATAAAAAATTTATTCAAAGTCATTTACTATTACTGCGAGAATCTGTAAAATCAAAAGGAAAAAAAAAAGGATAAATTAGAGATACACTATAATCTACAATATTCTTGAAGGTTGTTGCGTGTATTTTATTAGTGTGTTGCAAGCTATGTGTTTAACTTTGTAAAAGTGTTATCATTTAAGCTTTTGGTTTGCTATTTGCATTTTGCATCAATAAATCTTTAATAAATATTAATAATTGTACTTTCTAATGTATACAAGAAGGCTTTTTATTTGTTTGTTTCCTTGTTTGTTTGTTTGTTTGTATTTGTGTTTGTTTTTGTTTTTCTTGTTTACTCGCCTATCTGAATTTTTGATCATATGCTGGGCATGACGGTTTAATTGGATGAAAACACAATTCGTAATTTAAAGTTGATAACAGTTGCGTGATTTCATCGCTAATTTCCTCGGTTTTCTCTTTAATAATAAATACTATATAGCTTCTCACATATAAGCTGTAAAGGTTAATGAGCTAGTCATTTCCACATAATATACTAATATATCTATTTATATCCTTATGATATAAGAAATAAACTGCCATTTCATTAAACATCATTTGACATCCACAAGGGAATATGGTCCTTCAAATGTTGGCATTAAGAGGAATCCGCACAACAACGTTATTTCTACATTTATAGCTCACGATTTTTTTCCTTCATTGAATGTTGCTTTGAATGTTTGCATCTTTGTATTACATTCCATTCAGTAACTGCGTGTAGCAGATTAAAGTGAAACTCAATATCCGTATTTAGCTGCCTATATTACAACATTATAATCATGATAATGCTGATGCACAATCAGTGTTACGCAGTTGATTGGCAAGAAAAGATTTTTGCAGTTTTTCTCTAAGAAGTCTTCAATTTTAAAGATTATAATTATGATTAACAGGTTATAGAAATATTATGAGATTTTGACTAAAATTGGTTTATACGAAACACAAAAAAATGAAGGAGTTTGACTATTCAAACGCATTTTAAAGTGTATTTTCTCTTGTACCTATCTATCCGAAACAAACAAAATAAGCTAAAAAATCAAAAGTCATTGGTTACAGGGGGCTTTAAGTTTTATACTTAGCTCATCTACACCTCGCACAAAGAGAAACACGATATGTGTTTAGATCGTGTCCAACTCATACGTAATCACCTGTCTGTCAACCTGGGTCCGTCATTTACTAATATTTATTCACTTGTCTTAAACCGAATCTTGTTTTAATATATACTTCTTACATTATCTAATTTAGATGTATCAATAATACTTCTTACCCTCAAACTTTAATTACTACTCTAATCTTTGGGGTATAATATGAAAAATGCAACACCTACGTTCAACAAATAGGCTTACATTAATTTTGACAATATATTCATTTCCCGTGATTTTTAGTCACTCAATACATATAATTATGCCAAAATATCATTCGTAGCTGTCACCATGATTAGTAAAAGACATTGTTAAAAGAGTCTCATATTTTATTTTATGTGGCACAAAGAATTAAGCCCAAATGAATACATTGTAATACTTCGATCTATTTCAGTCACATCATAGATACCTCTTACTGAAGATTACACGAGAGATTACAAGTTTTAAGGCTTATTATGGTATGATTTTTGTGAAGATAAAGAAACTGAAACAAATGTTTTTTCTTTAAATCATGATGTTTTGAAGTTAAAACAGTCGACTAAGTATAATTTTTACCCGAATACAACCATCAAAATATCCTTGGAGAATCAAATCATTATGATCTAGGTTATAAGCTACTTATTTACATCTGTTGATCACTCTAATCATATGCAGGTTAAGCAAACTTGAAGCTACTACTTTGGGCTCAAGGGAAATTATTATAATTATAAAATGAGCTTTATATCTATGTATTAACTAAAAAATGTTATAATGTATCATAAAATTCTATTGCTTTGTTTGTTTGAATGTGTGGGTTTGATTTATCCTTTCCTTGTAATCTATTCCAACCATAAAATAAAGGTTATGCTGTATTTAAACGATATTTCTTGTATTCATTTGTAAGAATCGGTGGTGTTTGGTTGAGGTTAGAATTATATTCCTTGTGACACCTGCGATGACTGCTAGGTAACTGGACTTCCTCTCTAAAATACTCAGGGGCTAATCGATATTCCCAGTTCAAGTCTGGTCCAAGGTAGGGCAAAGGTCTTGGACTTATGATTATGACCTTTGATGACCTTAGGTCACCTTTTTGGACAATTTCAAGATTTGAACTCTAGATGAAGTGTGATGGCCTTTAGCGGGGCCCTTAGGACCCCCAGTGAGCCAAATTCCAAAACAAGATCACAGTTTGGTCCAGATTGGGTTACGGGTTGTAGAGTTATAAATTGACTTACAAAACATACACCCTACATACACCCTGCTACCATACCGGCCCTATTTATTTACACATTGTGTCTAGAGCTTGCCATTGATAAGGAAAACACATTGAGTGATTTGATACATGTCTTTATATATCAATAAATCATTCAATATCATACCATTTGTATTTCTTGTGTTTCTGACAAGGACTTGGCCGAAATCATTTTGCGTAGGGCATGGCAATAAGCAGAGATTAAGATATTAAGCTCTACTGCACCAAGTTGCTTAGCGTTGCTTAAAAACTTTTAGTTTTGAGTTTAGTTTTATGCTTGATTTAAAAGGACTGATATTATTTTGAATGCGAGCTTTGCATATATTGTTCCTATAGCAAAAATATTATTGCAACCAACGGGTCTTCAGTAATTGACAATCATTTTTTCCGTATTATTTTTTTTTTTGATGTTGCTTTGAATATTCGTTTGTATTATATTCCACACTCGAAACTTAATATCCGCTTAAGTACATGTATATCAGCCATCGTATTTTTATAAGCTTCAGATACGAACATAACGCAGGCAAGGTTTTTATATTAAGTTTTTTTCCCAGAAAATCCCGTTTTTATTTAGATTTAAATAACGTGTAAAGGCGTTTTTATTTATTTATTTATTTGTCTGTCTTATTGTTTGTTTGTTGATGATTATAAATTTGATGTTCTACTTATCACCGACAATCAAAAGCGAAATCAAATTTTCCGATCTCGTAAAATACCGCAAACAAGTTTCGGGGCTTTTAACTAGTATTTAGATCTAGCAACGTTTTTTTTTTTCTTCTATTGTTATGACATCGTACGAAACGCGTATATTTGCTTGAAGTTTATAAGAGGATTAAAATATGCTGCAAATGCAGCAAATATTACCTCTCAACAGTCGCTGCAGTTAAAGGGAAAAACTTTCAATCCGGTAGCGGTAGAGTGAGTTCTAGCTTATCTTGGTCATGTTGGCTAGGCTGCTCTACTACTTTGGAATCTATGCGTATTAAGGTATCATTTACTGACTGGAAAGAGGGTTTTATATCTTCTATACTAATTTCAGGGGTGAAGGGGAAGATCCCTCTTAAATATTTATATCCTTCTTATATATTTCTTAAACATTTTTACCCAAAATTCACTGATTTGCAGCTATTTGTAAATGCAATATTCTTTTTTAAGAAGAAAAATCACGCTATAGCCTTAGGGCTACCAAGCACATAAAATATTAAAATGTTGCTAACTTCAGTTTCATCAAGTTGACCTTGGGTTAAAAACAAGGCGATTTAGAACCTTGACGCATGCGTACTATAGTGCAGTGCAGTGATATTTTCTAGCTAATTACATGTCCGGGATGGTGACAAAATCTATATATTAAACGGCAATAAAGCGATGATATGCCTAAAATGTTATAAAATGTTATAAGTGAGTGATGTAATTTAAAATGCTATTTTAGGCATTTACACTTCATGTTGTATATTTTGTAATTAACTAAATTATTCTAACTTAAACAGCTAAATTCTGTTGTAACAACATGTTGTAACAACATCTTTGCTATAGAAACTCTCAGGCCATTAAACAGAAAAGCCAAAATTTTATCGCTATGTTTTTCCTCCAGGGGCAAAAATCGCTATTTTGCATATACGTCTCTCAAGAGTCATATGCGGATATTTGGTCTTGCATAAAGATACTCAAGTAGACACTTGTAAGTGAAAGAATATTGCAAAATAATCATGTATGGAGATGAGATCGCCAAAGGTATAACTTTGCTTAAGTACCAATCAATGCCAATAGTAACTTTTACAGAAAATACTCTGTGGAATACTTCATCTCAGAAACAGTATGACTGATAACCTTTTTAGAACAGTATGCATATTTCAGTTATAAATACAAATTGTACAGATATGTACCATAAATTTCATTTCTATACTTGATTGTCTTTGACGATCTCAAGCACATCGTCAACGTACCGTTTCCTGAGTCTGGGACAAGCATCGATGGCAGGGCTTCGAAATCCACGGGAGCACGGGAGCGCCGCTCCCAGAAAAAAATCATGGCCATCAGAAAACAAAATGAGGCTGTCAAAAAAAAATGAAGGAACATTTTAAAAAATCTAGGATTTTTTTTTTATCACATCAAAAATAATATGTGTTTAAATATTACCATGGTTACTTAACAGTGTAACAATATGTAACAATATCAATACCAGTAGTTTATTATTGTTGTGTCTGTCCTACCCTGCTCCCGTGTGGAGCAATTTCTAGCAGAACAGTTGATGTTGATGTCATAAATAATAAAACAGGAGTTATCAATTTTAGCGTAAAAAAGTAAAGTAAAGTTAATATTTGTCCATTTAACCCTTTAATAATTAAATTCATGAACTACAATTTGTCTTTTTTTCTGCTAAAATGTTATTAAACAAATAAATTGTGCATTGTTTG
>JXSR01S002102.1:140320-150988 GCA_000969725.1 Ophiothrix spiculata
CCCCGGGTTGCCTTACCCTGGGTTGTCTTCCACTTATGTTCCTATACGTAGAACATACTATTACTAGTAGTGCAAAGCAGGTAAATAATAATGTACTCGGTTGTTTTATAGCAGGTTGTACAATGTTTACCCTGGGTGATCTATACTTGCATAATTGTCAACCTGAGGGTGTTAAAGAAGTTCATTAGTCAACCCAGGGTAATCATAGTCAGTTGAATTAACATCTTGAAGTTATTAGTGAAGTTCATTTGGTAGGCTTATTGTTGCAAACAACGTTGTTCAGAGAAGTGATTCATCTAATATGATATTGACTGTAAGGGAAATCAGAAATCCTCTCAACTATGATTACCCTAGGTTGGCAATAAAATTCAATAACAACTTCAAATTGTCAATTATGTTAATGAAGAGCACTTAGGGTGAACACAGTATAACCTGCTATAAAATATAGCCCAATATGCTGTTTGACAAAAGAACTTCACTAATAGCTTCAAGTTGTTAATTTAACTGACTATGATTACCCTGGGTTGACTAATGAACTTCATTAACAACCTGAGGTTGTTAATTATGCAAGTTAAGGTCACCAAGGGAGAAAACGTTACAGACTCCATCCCATCTGATGAATGGGGTACCCAATGAATGTTTAGCGAGGGTATCCTATGAAACTGTCAGTAATGGCTGCCTTTCCAGAGGTCTATACTTTGAAATTTGTTTTTCAAAGTTTAATTTGAAAAATATTTTGCTTCCAACAATAATTAGAGTTACCAAACATAAAAAACCAAACTACTTCTTTCAAACTTTGACATTGTACTAAAATAGAAAACAACGAAATCTAAACTTGACTCAAAGTAATAAATCATAACTTTATATCTAAGATCGATTAACCAGGTAAAAGATCAATCAAAAATTATTTTTTATCCAAATTCAAAATACGAGTATTAGGGGATAGCTACTTATTATAAATGTTATGTAGTTTTTGATATAAGTTTTGGTCTATGCTTATTAACTACTTTTTGTGGTCGAGTGTTTATAACATTTTCGTAACAGAATCAATATTATTTATCCTTTCCTAACCCATCCTGCGCCCCATCCGTATTAGATTTTATATACATTTGAGATGTTTTGATTTCCAAGGTCAAATCTTATTCGTTGAAAAAATATTTCACAATATGAACAAATAATCATTGATTACCGTGTCATGTTAATTGAAATTATGACGTCCAAAAATATATTGTAAGTATAAAGGACCACTTTCATAATCAAAATACCCCTTACTGAAAACTAAAATCTGTTTGGTTCTTCGGGAAAACTTTTTGACAAAAAACATTGTACTAAAATGGTTAAAAATTGCTGAGCTTGCATATACGCATCATCTGTCTAGACGAAAGGCTAAATTTGCGGATAAATCGATTTTTGTGTAAAAGGATGAATACAAATCAGGTTGAGATATATGCTTTCAGTCAAACACAGCTTCCCAAGAGATCAGTACGATGTTGTCGAATTTCACAGCCTCATTTAAATTAAAACCATCAAATTTAGGGTTGAGAGCCAAAAGGCCGTATCTGCATAAAAACAACCCCAAGGTCAAATGAAACATAGGAAACTCCAAAGAATTCAAAATTCTGCTGCCAGACTAGTAGCCCGCACTCGGTTATGTGAACATATTACACCTATCCTCCAAAAATTGCATTAGCATCCAGTAAAATATCGCATCATGTACAAAATTCTTATCATCACTTATAAATGTCTTCATGGATTAGCACCAGACTACTTACAAAAACTCATACAGTGTCAACATTAACATTTTGCAAAGCATCTTCTGATCTATGGAATCAACTACCTTTGTATATTAAAAACTGTAAATCTCTTAACCAATTCAAAGCTAGTCTTAAGACACACTTATTCAAACTAGCTTTTGCTAATTAGACTTTCGTATAATGTTTTTCCTTGTATTTATGTATCTTATTTTTTTTATGTAAATGTATGTAACATGTTATGTTCTGTTTTCAAGCACAAAGCACTTCCAGCCTTTAAAAGAACCTTTTTTTTTATTATTATGATTATAAATCAGTTCAAGAATCGGTTCTTAATGGTACTTTAACCATCGAAAATGTAGTACTACGAAGAAAACATACAACAACGTCAGAAATTAGAAACGTCAAATTCAAAATCACAACTATGGTTAATATAAAAAACACGATTTGCATCAAACACTTACGAAAAATTAAACTGCCAATCAAGTAGATCATTATTTTGCAAGAGGGATTTATCAATTGCTGAATAATTACTGGGCTTGATAGAAAGTCTCATATTTGCGAGTGTCCAACTGTGTTTGCTTATATGAATATATGCATCACTTAAGAACGGTTTCACCTAGTTTACTTATCTTCAAATTACCATATCCTTTATTAGTATTTGATCGTTATGATATGTTAAAAAAGACATGATATTTTAAACAGTATCATTATATTCAAGTTTTATTTAAATATTAATGTTCCGTCAGAAAAAGCAATTATCACTTTAACCTTCATATCATCACATCTTGTTAATGTTTTTTGCACATTATGTAATTATACATCAATAATTGCTAATTCACAAATTACAGACACTTTTGTGAATCCTAATAGTGCTTAAACATCGCAACATTACTGTAAAAATTAATACAAATTATGCAAACTGGATCATATATTAAAATATGTCATAATAAAGTAACCTGCTATTCTAAATTAATAAAGAAGTGATATTTCTTTCAATTATAATGTAATCTGTTTGAATTCAAAAAAGTAGAATGGTTTTAAGGAAAAGAAGATATTGAGACCTTCTCATCATGCCTTGCTTCCAATGGGATTTATGTACAACTTTTAATGAGATGGTTTAGGGATGAAACATAGCACAATCATCAGACCTAATCCCAATTTTGCATTTCAGATATATTTCATCCATATACCCTCTCATTAAAACCCATACAAAAAAATCCCATTGGAAGTGAGGCATGATTGGAAGGTCCTGATGTCTAATGCATCTATCACTTAAGTCATTTAAACCCAATCAATTGAAAAAGATGTTTAAACATTTTCTGGGGATTTGCTTATCAAGTAAGATTTACTTCAAATACAAAAAAGTTACAAATGTTTTTGAAAATCTGCATCCTTTCGTAACCAAATATTTTCTTGCCGATCAACAGGATAATGGTTTTGCATCTAGGGTAGTCAATAAAGTGTTAGCAATGTATACTACTGATACTTAAGCGGATATTAAAGTTTCACTCTTATCTGATATTTCTCTGCAGTAATCGGAATGCGATGATAACCAAACATTTAAAGTATTTTTAACTATCGTTAGCGATGATGTTAGAAGCTTGGATATGCGACTGGATTTACGTTAAGTTTGTGTTAACAATACTAACTAAAGAAATTATTCATGAATATGCGACCTGACATGACAAAGAAGGGAGTCGTGAGGTGGCGAGATTTTCCTTTCCTTTATATGAAATCATACACTTAAATATTGAACCGTGCACTTGATGTTTAACATGAATATTAATGAGACTGAAAATATTTTGTTGATTTTTCTTAAATTTTTAACTGTCACGAATGAAATTCTCGATTTTTTGACATAATTTATATAAAAAACTCTAAATTTGTATTCCCACGTTTCCAATTTGCATTTGCTCTCACCTTTTCTGATAATAAGGGTTCAAAAGTCAGCATTTTTAGCAGGTATCGTTAAAAAAAAAAAAAATCGTTTTTTAGAATTCGCATAATGAGGTCGATAACAGGGTTTTGTACCATAACCCCGGAAGATGATCTTTAAAGGTTTATAGGATACATCATACCGCTTTGCGTAGACATTTTGAAGAAACGTGAAGAATAAATATATCCTTTAGTGTAAGAACCACAGTTTTATTAAGCAAATCTTTTCTCTATCAGTAAACATGGTAAATAACACATGCAATCAATACGAGGGGATATCCAAAAGTTTTAAAGATCACCAAGAAGAAATACAACTAGTAGCACATATTTATTATGTGACTCTTAAATCTTCTTTATATTGCCACCGTGCAAATTATCAGGTCGACCATGCTTTATTACGTCATTATGACGCGTCAGTATGACGTTATTTTTGACCGATTTCTATAATGTTGGATTCAATGGGAAAGAAGAAATTTTAACTCATACTTTGATATCAAACATTTAAACTTTGAGCGTGTCATCATAGAATTACTGGGCTGTAAACCTCCATCTGTAGGTATTTAATTACGCCGCGTTATCTTTGATTTCTCTAAAGATTGGTCATCGGAGACAGGTTGTTGATATCTAACGACACCTGTATAGAAAGTATAAGTGCCATTGAAGTCATTTTTGCACCATAATGTACAAAAGAACAAGTAACCATCCTGACACAAGTTCATCAAATATTGCTCTTTCCTTATTGGCGATCTTTAAAACTTTGTGGTACCCCCTCGTACAAAGGCATTAAATAATACGATGATAACATGAAATCAGCCACAAAAAGGCACACGTAGTGAATTGTGATTCTAAAGATATCGTTCACATTTTTAAACTCGTTCAGCATACATACATATTTTTCAAAATGTAATTTAATTATATTGGTTGTTCACCAAAAAAAGGAGAAACCAGACAAAGAACACGCAGGAAATGTCATATGATAACATTGATAAAGTCATCCTCGGAGAGAAAAGCAATACATCCATCATTTGCATTCGTAAAAAGCAACACCTCTAAATATTGTATAATGCCTGAGACGTTTCAGATTTCTTTCCGCCTGTCACAACTTCTGAAATTATGAAACGTAAACGTAGCATCCCAATTAGGTACTCGTGGGAAATTGTAGTATTATTTTACTTCGTCAGTAACTCCAGTAATTCCTATTTGCATTTCTCTTCACACAGATACATGTATATCATAAATTATTATCGGTAAGCCACACATCCGGTTACAATACTTAAAACTCGTATTATTGTCATTAAAAGATCATACTAGTAGAAATATTTGCAATTTTAATGGTTTTAATTAAAATATGAATAAACTTGATAGAACTGATAAATATACTCGTATACACATGATTCTATTAGTATGAATATAAAAGTAAAAAATTCCTTCCTACTATAGAAGTTCATATTTAACTAAATAAACTCTTCAAAAATCAGTGCTGGAAAATAGGCATTGTAACACTAATTATAAGGTCTTGTTACTTTGATGTTGCATCAGGTGTCATAATAACACCAACCAGTGTTAAAAATAACACCTTTATGTTGTATTCATAGTGTTGGTGTTTGTTTTATTACATATCATTTACATCAGTAAAAATGTTAAAACTGTACGAAAGAACAAGCACGAGTTTTCCAGGCGACCTGGTAAGCATCCGCAATATTTTCTCGGTAACTAAAAGGAATGAAAAAAATAAAATGTTTTTGAGGAGATTTTTGAGGTGTTTTTGAAAAGATTAACCCGATTCTCAGGCATGACTGCAAAGAGCAAGTCCCTCATGTTGTTATATAAAGTTCCATAATTCTATCGAGAGGTATCAACATCAACAAAATGTTGAATTAACACCATGGGATGTAAATGAAACATCCAAATATTAACACCCACAAATTTTGTATTAAACAGAGGATGTTGATTAAGTAACAACGAAGCGAATGAATCTATTATAACACAGCTTAAATGTTAAAACCAACACCATCGGCGTTTCATTAATACCTAGTGTTTTGCAGTGTTTGCGCGTTAACTGATTCTTAAAATTCATATCATTGCTATTTTGCAATATTAATGTGAAATGACAATGCATGCGTATTTTAGGTTGTGTGGACGGTATTTTATCTTTTAAGATTCTTTCTAAAATAAACAGACAATAAATGCTCACACATAATTAATAGCAGGATATATACATGTACAACTTTGTAGCATGTGAAGAGACTAACATGAAATTGCATGGAAGTACCTACTTGATTTTATATTTGCATTTTATTGAAATATAAATTTAATGTTTAACTTTTCTATTTAAAATGTATTTGTCACTATATTAACTAACTGTTTTATAAACAAAAGAAATATTTAAAAATTCAAATATCCAAGTTCAAAAAAATCAGTCAAACGAGCAAACAAAAATCCCTGGAACAATCTTTTAAAAAAATGAATTATAATCCAGTTAAAACGTTCAATCATGTAATTTGAATCTTAATAGCTTATCCGTAATAAGTAAGAATAGACATTTGAAAATATTGCTTACTTACAGCGCCAGCACAGATAATTGACTGCAAACGATATTAAATATTACGAGATCAGGTTGTTAATTACTTTCGGTTTTTCTACATACATTTTTTCAGTTTGAGAGGTTACAAAAATCAATACATGTTGCTGACAATCTTTCTATATCTCACAACATAAAATAAGTGCAAATAATCTGAAATAATTTTTTTTTTCCAAAAGTGTATTCTTATTCTTTTTATAATGAGGTCGACTGCATTTTATACACCTTGTACACAACTTAGGTAGGCGAATATAGTAAGGATATGCGTTCTATACCATAATTGCTATATTGACATTCCGGCCAATAGGCAAATGCCGTTAATACTCCCAATTAATTGTGTAGTTCGACAGGTGTCAACGACCAATGAAAACTACAAATTAAAATAGAGCTAGGTAGAAATGCGGTTGGTTAGATCTTACTGGATGTGTTAAATAGATCAGTAAAAAAAGGGGGAAAAAACTAATTTTAGAATGTTACTGAACACAAACATCTAAACAGATAACCGGTGAAGTCTACTACATTTCCGACATGTCACCATTTTGAGATGGATGAAGTAATTTATTTGCCCTTTTATTTGATCAAAGGTTTTTTACGCACTTATTGTTTAGAAAAAACAAACAGCGAGAGGTAAATGTGCCCGTTCTGATATATAAAGTGAAATTTTTAAGGACATTTTCAAGGAAAAGTAAATATTTTTGATGGATAAAGCTTAGATAAAATAATATTATACACTTTGTTTACCAGTCAATGTTTTTCCTCTTTCGCCAATCATTTTTCTCTTTAAGAGCCTCATCAGAATTATGAAACCATTTGAGATTGTTGTAGTAAATGTATTTGCCCTTTTATTTGATCGAAGACTTTCACGCATTTCAATTATATTGTTAAGAACAACAACAAGATGGAATTGGAAATTACTAAATATGCATCAAAATGTGTCTCTCTGTTTTGCATTCAACTGGGGAGCATTTCTATCACATACATTTCATCTACATTTCCTGCTCAGCACACTCTATAGTTTGCCTTGGTTAGTTTGACCTTTTTTAACTGTGGGTCAGATTAGGCTGAGCTTAATTCGTTGACTCTAATAGCTTGTTGCCCCGACAACCCACTTTTGGGACGAGAATTACTAAAGGGATAAGAAACAAGGCATGAGTCTTTTGTTACCCAGTCGTCCAGGGAGAGCAATGTTCTCTACGGTATTATGATGCTAATTAGGTATTTTCCCTGTCTAGTCATAAAAAATTAATCAATATTCATCCTCAGTTTGTTATCAACCTTGAGGTAGCAAAATCAGGCTGTCTGGTATTTCAAAGGGTCCTTTTTCTTTGCAAAATGTGGTATTTTAATGGGTCTGTTTTCCAAAAATTCCAGACAAAAATCAGAAAATTATCGCCAAATTAGCGTTAATTTTCGGGGAAAATTTCATTTTTTGTATAAACTCGAATTTTGGGAATTTGGTATATGGATGGGTCCCTTTTTCTTAAATATTGGTATATACATGGGTGGTAATTTCCCAGCGGCACACCCTACCAAAACCAACATTGAGTACCCCGGGGTTTTCATGTAACTTCATGCAGGCGTATGAAATTATTGTAAATCAAGTACAGGCAGGCCCCTCAAACTTTATCCCCATATACTCCATAGCTCATTTGATTACCATTTCTCAATAGTCGCTGGTTAACGTTTCTTGGTTGATCGCGTGATCAGTGGCTCCAGTTATGAGGACGCATTATGAATAATCCTACTCAAATAAATCCTGACATCGCCCTTGATGTGTATTACGTTTAATTGGGTACAAGCTGTGCAGCATTCTTCAACATGCGTCCTCGTCTTTTGTTCATCCTTCATGTAAGCAGGGTGTAAGACACCATTAAATTAGTCTCGCATGAAATCTGTTATTAACACATGTATTGATTATTTAGTGATGAGTCTTTTGAGCAGTCTAATCGTTTTTGTCCACATACTACGCTATGATTGGGGCCTTGTTTTGATCTCTGTTACTCTGTGGTACAGGTTTTATAAAACAAGCACTAAAGATCGTTTATAAAGTTAGCCTCTGATTCTTTTATTGATCATCAATTACGACAAGTGATAAAAACCTTTTCATGTTGAATAAAGCCTAGTGACCTTGTTGTTTGGCATTGAAAATAGGGGTAATTGTATATATCAAATGAAACATTCAGAGTCGTTTTTGGAAATACAACACATGGCAGCTACTCCTTTGTGAGTTTCTATGTGAGGATTTTGGAGGTAATAATAAATAGCTGCCATATGTAAACCGGGTCTGAATCGCAAAGCGTGAAAAACCTGTACCAGCTTCGGCGTATTTTTCTCAAAAACAGTTGTGTTTTACCCCATAAAGGTTGGTATCGTTGTAATATTGACAAAATAAGCTACATTATTATATATATTTCATAATACAATGTCGAATTCGTGACGAGATATTAATGTAGAAAGTCAAAGTTTTACTTACTTTTAGGAAAGTCAGCTTTTCACTCAGCCATGTAACATCTCATGTTGGTCGAATGCGTTCACAAATTACTTCACATTAAAGCTTGAAGTCTATGCTATCGGATGAAACAAGTTTTTTGATCTGTTGATTTTTCTACTATTTCTAAAATACGCCAAACCTCAACCAATCGTATAGCATTTGGTTTTACATAACGTTAAGCGAAAAATTCCCGGATGTAGCTTGGCCTCTATTTTAAAAGCCAATCAGCGAGGCGTATTGAGCCGACGCGCACTGCAGCAGTGGCGGGCTGTATACATCGTTTAACATAATAAAGATGAAATGTATGTGCCATATTTCAGTAGTTAGATTATTTTAGTGTCTTGCTGATGTTTTTACACTATTATAAAGATTTCAAAGAACTGTTAGTCAAAACTGTAAAAATTGACTTTTGCACTTAAGACTTTACATTGTTTTTTAAGAAGATTTTAAAACGACCAACAAAGTTAGTCTAAAATATCTCTTAATTACAAACTGAAAATGATACAAATATAATTTGTCAAATTGTTTCAGAAATTTTGAAATTTAAATACATTCTTCCGGGACCCGTTAAATGTTATACAACAAATTAGGTAATTTTACCTATACTCTTAAAATTATCTTACTCTTGCTGAGTAAAAACTTACTCAACGGTCACAGCTCATTTTGTTGAGTAAAATCTTACTCAACGTTGGATAAACTTTACTCAACGTTGAGTAAACTTTGCTCAACGTTGAGTAAGATGTGCTCAACATTGAGTAATATTGACTCAACCGAGTAAGATTTTACTCAATGTTGAGTAAGATTTTACTCAACAATGAGCTGTGACCTTTTTACTCAACAGAGAGTAAAATAATTTTTAGGGTATACCAGTGACGTCTCATTTGTCTGTGAGGTGTGTTGAAATTCTTGTGACAGAGTATCATTGTGAACTACACCTGCCTGTCACATTATGTGAGTGACTTTACCAATGATTGGGATTTTAACCCTTACAAAACTAGATAATTTTGAAAATTCCTAATCCTGTTTCTGGTTTTGGAGTAACATATCAAACAATAGTCAATTATTGACTGCCATTTCAAATCCACCCTCTAATTGACAAGTCCATTGACTAGTTTATTGAATATTGATTTAGATCAATACCTCTATTGTTTAGATCAATAATTGGTGTGTGCTGGTATTGTACTTCCTTTATTGACATCAACAATTTTCCAATAATTGATTTACAAATCCATCAATCTAATGGGCAGTTAACTTTTTGGATCATGAACATTTCAGCTAAACAAGAAACATGTAGATGTGATTGACTGGCGACTCTAGTAGCCGTTGGTTAGCTAAGAGTTAAGAGTTGATAAATTCTTGGTTTATTACAAATGTTCAACTGCATGTAGAACCCTAAATTTTTTATTTTATACTGTTTTAAGCAAGTAACGAAACTTATTAGGCAAGTGAATATAGAAGAGTATAGTCTATAGCCTAAAGTATAAGTGTACTAAATTCTCTTGATTGCAGCGTGCAATTTTGCGCAGGTGAAAAACAAACATTACAGTCCTTCATGAAGTCTTTCACATACGTACTCAAGATTGTTTCAAGATCTTTCATTTTCTGTAAGCGGCATCATTTTGTTTTCATATCATGTGTTTATTCGCCGGTATGATACTTAGGAAAACAGTGTAAACATAGTAGAAGGTTAATTCAGGGCATGTTCCCTTTTAGTGATGTACAAAACATACTGCAAATAAAACGTCTTAAGTGCAAGTATTTCTAAGGATCAGGCAGGTGTGAAAGATGAGGGTCGGCGGAATCCAACCAAATCTTGTATGTGTGATGCTGTAAAAAATCTAGCTAACTAGTGTTTTTTCATCAGTTTTGCTCAAAGCATTTCAGAAAAAATAAGCAGTCAATAGAAC
>JXSR01S002103.1:18943-29141 GCA_000969725.1 Ophiothrix spiculata
TTTCCAATTTAAATTTATAATACAAATCATGGTTATTCCCTCTAAAATTCATCAGTGTCAAGGTCGCACAACTTTATCTGGTGATAAATGTAAACATTGCACAAGAGTTATAGTGACATTTTCAACCCAACATTTTTGTGTCTGGTCGACTTGGTTAAAATGCATTCTCAATAAATGTTTTCTTTAGTTTCTTTGCAAAATGATCTGGGAATGAAACCAATATAAATGGTCAAAAAGAAGGTTGCGTTAAAGGGGTATTATTGGATAAGTGTAGCTCTTGCTTAGAGCTGTGTAGCAGCGCGTTGCATGGGCTCATTGCTGGGTCTGTGGGAGGGGCGATCCGTGGGGCTCATTGCTGGTTCGGTGGGAGGGGCGATCCGTGGGGAACGGTACTAGTTCTAGATTTAGTGCAACATCATTTCTATTTCGCCCACAAAAAAAGTTTTTTGCATTTCAGAACATTTCCAAAGGCTGTTAAACCCCTTCCGATCATGCAAATGCTATGAAACTGTGCAGATATTACATCCTTATATGGTAATCTAAATATATTGATTCATAAGTGGTGCAGAGAATGACGTTATGACATTTAGGTGAGCATCGCTGTAAATTGGGGAAGGGTCTCATCGCTTCCAAAGGAACGAAATACTGGGGCGGCGGTTAAATTAGGGTTACCATTACCGTAACACAAATACAGACTTCATGTCCCATACATAATTTATATGTAAATGAAGAATGACTTCATGTCTTCCGGTTCCCCCCATAAAAACTAAGGTGTGTCTAAATGCAGAGTTGACCCAAATCCTGACACTTTATATGAATGAAGTAGTTGGCAGAGCTAAAGAGAATTTGACAGTGCTGAAGAGAATGTGTTAGTTCAAAAACAAAATAACATCCCGTTGTGATTTTAGGCATATGCATCGGTGCAGCACAAAAGATCACAGTAAAGGAAAAACATTTTCGTTGTGGACAAGCTGATTGAGTTTTTGATGAGTAAGGACAATGCTATGGATTTTGTCAGATGAATGTCAAAAACAAAAACGTTGCTTTATTTTTGAAGTTTGAAACTTTGTTTTCAAATTAAACATACAAATATGAATGAGTATGTATTTTTCTTTCATTTCAATTCCATTCAAATGCATTTATTGCATAGGAAACAATTTCCAATATCAATACAACTTGACCAAATAAGAATAGGAAATGTTTTGAATTTGAAAGGTGTTCATTTTACTTCATACTGGGCTTTGATAATATTCTAACTTTGGATTTTGTTGTTGCGTGAGAAACAGAATGTGTTATATATCATCGGGGGAGGGGAGAGGGTTGCCAAATCACGAATTGAGGGGATGTGTTCTTAGGATCTGAAACCCATACGCATGTTTTGTGTATTTTAGCCCCATATAGGCCAAATTTGTTTTTGCAAATTTCATACAAATATTCCACAAGTTTACTTTATATTCAAAATCAGAAAACAACTATATAGGTCCAGTCAAATACTTGAACCCAACTTATGACCTGACCCGAACTCACTAACCATGACCCAACCCTAACCCTAAATATACCCTAACCTATTAAAGCCCTAATACTAAAATTTTGGAAAACATGTATAAGTCTTGGTCCCAAAATTCATTGAATAGTGAGATATGTATCGTTTTATGTTTTTGACCATGTTTTGTTTTATGTCAATAAATTAAGTCAACATATTGTTTCACTGCTAATTGCTGATAAAATTATATTAGCAGGATATAATGACCATGTCCATCATCAATATCTAAGACTTATATTGTCGCTCCTCCCAAAGTCCTTCAAATTTTGATGCAACTAATGTGGAATATAGAAAAATTACTTGAGTGAAATTGATCAATTCAATATCCTTTTATGATATGTCCTAGTCAATACCCGATAAATCAATTTCAGACCGCATTATTAGCAAGCAAACAAATATTCTATCATTGTTAGTAGATGCATGCATGTCATTTGCATGCTAGATATGTATAGTGTTACCCCGGTGTTATCCAAGGATGCTGAATTGTTTCAATAAAATATAATAAAGGGGTTGAAAGTAAATTTAAAGGCACAAAACTTTAATAGATAAGGTACATTACCAATTGAAATGACAGAGTAAAAACACAACTTAGCATTTAGTGCAAATACAATGTAGGGAAAACAGTAAATCACATACCACTAATTAAAAAAGCATTCTTGGACATGAAAATGTTCATCGTACCAGAATTTTTAATTTTTTTAAATAAAATTCTGAGCAGTACATGTACTTCGGAGTCCGTATAGTAGTCAAAATTGACTCAAAGAAGAATTCTGATTTTTAAAATTATCAGGGACAGGTCTTGGCTAGGAGGGGGGAGTAGGAAGGGGCAAACTTTGGCTTGAAAATGGGAATAATTAATGATCAGTTAAGAGATTGACCACAATTTTTTCAATGAATGAAGGGGGATGGGGCCAAGGGGGTCCTTAGGAAGTCCCCAAGTCTATCTGAATAGACCTCCAAGGGAATGGTCCCTTTTCATAATTCTTTATTCATTATGTTTGTAGGATCAACACGTGTGAGATAATTCAATTGACATAATATCCATACAGTACAGTAAATCACATACTACTATTTTTTGTGTTTGTATATTCACAGAAACATAAATGCACTGCATTCTTTTCCATTTTCAACTTCTTCTAGAATACTTTGTTCTAATTTTGGGCGATAAAAATGTCCAAAATTATTTGCCATGAACAAAACCAGCATCAGATATTTTGAGTATGCAATGCCAATATTTTCATTATTACTCATGTGCCATGCACCCACCCCATTAAAACTGTTAAATATCAACATTTGGCAGATGCCTGTTATTTTGAGCCATAAATACTTTGCCTTTTGTCTTTTAAAATATTAACAAATAATGAAACCATCTCAAATAATGACTTACTAGGGAATTTTGGATATTTGAGGCGGGCGAAAACAGGAAACTAAACATTAAGTGTGACGGGCCTTAAAGCTGAAAATCGGTAAAAATTAGGTTAAAATCTATATAAAACACATTTTTGGACACTTCATTGAAAATGGGGGTCTTCGGAACTGAAGTAATGATGAAGTGGGTATCTTGAGGAGCAGGAGAGGAGGCTTGAGTTGAAAAGGGGGTCTTGAGGGTGGCACATACCTGTACCTTTTATCAATGTAAGTTACCCCCCCCTGGGGATTGAAGAAACATACACACATGTACATTTTGTATCCTGAAAGTTTTGAACTAACTAAAAAGTCTTGTATTAGTCAGTCATGCATGTATGTGGACATATTCCGGCACAAGTAAAATAACTTCAATGTAATTTATTATGGGTAAATGTCCACCATGGAAACCCATACATTTCGTAGAATTTTTTGAGTCATCACTTGGTCCACATTTCCTAATGCCAAATAGAGGAATGCTTACTGGCCTCCTGAAATAACAAGCACTCTATCAACAAAACACGCACATATAAAACACACAAAAGTGCGGAGTTTTGTTGACAATAATCTGGACAGCCCAAAATTTGGCATGTCATGCACAGATGTGTTACTGTAGGTCAATCCTATAAGTCAACACTTGAGCTACAAATCAGTTTCCTTTCAAACAAATTTGTGTAATTTTGTCCCGGGGGGGTACTTAGTACAAAAGTGGTTATGGGGACGTGCCGCAAATTCGGGTAGCAAAATCAGGCTCTCTGGTATTTCAATCGGTCCTTTTTCTTCCCAAAATGTGGTATTTTGATGGGTCACTTTTCAAAATTTTCCAAATTTGGACATTTCTTCACAAAACTTTAGACATTTTGTGCCAAAATAGCGCAAATTTGGGCGAAAAAAATGAAATTTTTGATCAAACTTGACTCAAAATTTGGAAGATTTGGTATTTAGATGGGTCCCTTTTTCTTGAAAATTGGTATTTGGATGGGTGGCTTTTCAAATTTCCCTGCGGCACGTCCCTACCCAAACCAAACTTGAGTACCCCCCCCGGGAATTTTGTGATGTTATAAGTTTTATTTATAATATCTTTATCCTTCTTACTGGTCTTAGAGGGTGTTATTAGTTTGATCAGGTGGTGTATGATGGTGAGATAAAAATAGGAATGATATCAAATATTGTTTTCATGAACAAGATGTTTAGAAGATTCTAAGTCCCAACTTTGAATATAGGCCTAGTCATCTACTCGATGTTCCAAAATATTGTAACTGAATATAAATTCTGCCTGAATGTCACACCTAGGCCAAGCTTCAACTTGCAATGTTTTGATTATAGCTATCTAATGATGATAAAGCAGGTGACCTGATGGCACTGGGTAGGTTGGCCAATCATTTTAATATTGGAAAAGCAAAGTCTGGGACATAGGTAGGCCTAATTTTATTTTGATCAAACTATGGCAACATCATTGAAGGTTGTAGGAAACTGACATTGTGCATATATGGGTTGAATGGGATTAAAATTGAGAAGATAGACATATTGCATTGATATTTAAAAAAAGGTTCATTTGGACAAAGATTTTGATGGCCCCATGGGGGAGTTTTGTTAACTGGTATGAAAGTAAATGCTGCAATTAATAATCGCATGATTCATGATTAATTACAAAAATTGAAATGTCTCTGTAGACCCAAAATTAATTTAAGTCAAATTTACAAATTGACAAGCAAAAAAAACTTAACCAGTTTTGGGTTGACATTGAATAGATTTCCAAGTTCTCCCATTTGTTTTCCATTTTCCTGCTAAATTTTCAATATTATCCTTTCGTTCTTCCTTATTTGCTCTTCCTTTTCCCTCTCTTTTTCTTGTAGGTTGTAAAAAATTTCCCGGTGAAAACTTCAGGTCTGCCCCACCTGCCTCCCTATCTACACCATTGGGAGATGTTCAACTTGTCCAGTACCCTTAAAAGATTTTCAAACATTTGTGACAATTAGCTGCTTACAGCCTAAATACATGTCCTATATAAAGATTACTGTAGATTACAAGGCTTGGTTCTGAGTGTGACCATCACATTCTTGTCATCAAGCCAAGAAAGCAAGAACATTCTGCAAAATAAATAAACCACATGTAAAATGGGATGAAATTACGAGACAAAAAACATGTAAAAATTGGATGAAATTACGAGCCATCAAGTTGAACATGTACAAAACCCAGTCCAAATCCAGGATATATCTGCACTTAACATGACCCCTCCCTATTCCAACAAGTTGATGTCTGTAGCCTCAGGGAGGTACCATTTGATAAAAGGTGACCGTTTGATCAAAAGTTTACCCCTCTGAAAAATATAAAATCAGGTAGAACTAGTTGTTCAGCTATAATCAGTGGTAATAAATTGTGTATATAATAAGGTTAGAACAACACCTAATCATTGTAAAGTCAAAACTGTCAAATCTTTCTAGATGAGTTGGGTGGGGTAGTGTTCACCTTAACAACATTTGCAACATCCTATGATTTAGAAGATTTTTACCCAGTTTTTCCCGACAAGAGTCCAGCAATTTCATAGCTTTCCATCGTTGATACATAGATTGATATCTACCATGTGCATTATTTATGTTTTAATGTGTATTACTCAGAATGAATGCAAGGACTGCCTATCAGCAGGCATTGAGCGATGAAATCAATGTGAAATTGCCAGACTCTGAATGAGCCATTGTACACTATTTTGGTCACGACTACTTGCTTTTTACTAGTTCCGAGTGAGGGTCTTTCTACCCCTTCCCCTATTTACAGGGTTATGGCAAGGAGGATTTCTTGGAAAAACATGTAGGTGTTTTAGCCCTAGGGTTGCATTCAAGTTTTTTTTTTTTTTTTTTGAATTTTACCTCCATCTCTTCTCTTCACCATTTACTTTGATTGCATTCATTAGGTTGTCAACATGCCCATGGACAATGATGTCCTGAAGGATGTAACAGGGATGTGAGGGCACTTCCAGGAATCGCATACTCCCACTGAGTGTAGCAGTGTTCGCCCTGGGTTGGGTGGTCACTCAAATATCAAATAAATACGAGTGTAAGGCTCACAATCTGATGGATTGGGACATTGGGTGAGAGATCAGTCTCATAAAAAGGTGCTCACTGAATCAGAGCATAATGTTTGGCATTCAGCAAGAAAAAAGCATGTGGCGTTTTTGGGTGAGAGCACATGCATTACAGACTGGAAATAATATGAGCTCTATCATGGATGATAGTGATGCTGAAGAATTGGGTTCTTTATATCTGCGTTACCTCCTAAAGGGGAGTACTCACCTGTAAAGAAAATTAATAAAATTGCCCAAGTTTCATACGGATGTTACCAAAATCAAAAAATTTCCAAAGGTGAGAATGTATTGGTCAGGAAATGTTTCAGGTCTACTTATAAATACTAGCTTATTTTTCAATAATTTGATCTAAATAATCATGGTTCTGAAAGATCAAATCAGAAGTGTTTGGAAATTAGCAATAGCAAACGGTCAAAATATTCAGATTTTTTAAAATTCATTTTTTTAAAGTGATGTGTACACCTGACTGAACTAGTCAGAAGATGTCAGATGTCTTTAATTTTAATTAAAAATTCTTTTCAACCTTTCAGTAATTTTTAAAATATTGCTTTTAAGAAAACTTGTTAACATGGGTGGTAAACCCATCAATATGAAATGCTGTTGTCTTTAATTCAGATGTTCTTTGGGACTGTCTTTAGTGATATTGTTCGTTAAATAACATTTCAAATAGCACTGGTCTTGAACAGTAATCCTGTATTTGTTGTAGACATAATTCCTTTCTTCTAGTCATGTTCCAGCGAAGTGAATAGACCTTGGTTAAGTGATTTTTGATTGACAGGAATTATAGGGTATGTTCTGCTCAGAAAATTTTGTTATTTAAAAGCACTAGCCTTGATTTCACTTCAAATTAACAGAGAAACCCTCTAATCTTTAAACTTTACCCGTTTCATTTCAATTGGTAATCTAGAACAGAAGTTAAACATCTTATAAAACAAATTATGATAACCTGTGTCTAGAAACTAGATTTGAACAAAACTTTTAACATTGGTAATATTTTAGATCCTGCCTGTAAAATCATAGATGGCCACTGCTAAGCATAACATATATTTCAAAATCTTGTCTCAAGCATGGACAGTCTAAACATGAATGTGGTAGACTGCTGAAGAAGAGAACATATCATGTGTATCCCATCATGCATTGCTTCCGATAGAATTGTTGTACAGAAAATTGTGCGAGTAGTAAGTGATGAAATATGCCTAAAATGCAAGACTGCAACAATTGACTTTGATTTTTCATCACTAACTACACCCATTATTTCCTGTACAAACAATCTCATGGGAAGCAGTGCATGATGGGAAGTGCACATCTTCTTTTGAGCTGAAACATCTCAAGTTTGCAAATAAAATGATCCTGCTATGTCTCAAGGTGTTGGCCTTAAACCATCCATTCATATAGTATCCACAATATGTGCAATAGGAGCCTTGTCTGATTGCTTCCACTTTGTAAAAATATTGAGACTTCTGTAGCATTTTTCTCATAACCCTCATCTAAAAATTTGTAACCCACAATGAAAGTGTGTGTCCAACAAAATTTTCATATATGTGAAATTGTATGGCGAAAAGTGTGTGTCCAAATTAAAAGTGTATCAAAATTTAGAATGTTGGTCATAAAACCAGTTTACAACAAGATATCCAAAAAATGCTAGTATTACAGGATTGTTTTAAGGCTGGGGTAGACCTTCAAATGGCATAAACAGGGTTTTTTTTCAAACTAATTGCATAAACTATATAAAAGTATACTATTTTTTACAATTTTTCAAAAAATAAGATAAAAATCAACAATTTGAGAAATCCTTTCCTAGACATTTGTTTCTAAATTCCAAAAAGCAAAAGAGTTCAAAATTTCATGAATGCAAATTTTAGTTAGCTTTCCAGAAATGTTGGGGCAAAAAATACGGTTTTTGGTATTTTTTGCCAAAATTGACATTTTTGGTTAAAAACTGATATCATCATCATGTTCAGGATAAAAATCCGTTTCTAAAATGTATACTTTTATACAGTTTATGTAGGCCTAATTAGTTTGAAAGTTAGAGTACAAAAACGGTTTATGCCATATGAAGGTCTATCCCCAGCCTTAAAGAACATTATTAAACACATGTGTACCAATTTTCAAGTGATTTGAATAAAGGGTATAAGACCTTGCAGAAACTTTTAAATTTTGGTAAAATTCATGTAACGAGTGACCTTTGACCTTCAACCATGACATTTGACCTTGATATACGATACTGAAATTTTCCAAAAAAAATAAATTTTGTGCATAATGTATATTACCAAGTTTGAATTGAATATGACATATTAGAGCTATGTTATGTTCCATTATTTCAAAAAGGTGCATTTAAAAGAAGTCCATGGTGAACTGTCCCCTTCAGAAAATATACATTGTAGGGAATACTGGGGTAGATATGGTCCAAAGAAACTTTTGTTCACTGCTCAAATATATATAATGTGACAGGGGCTTACGTTTAAAGTCACCCTTATCAACAGGCTACATTAGATAATCTTACGACCAAGTTTTTGTGATATTTTGTGAGATAGGAATTGCATTTCGCATAATGAGCTCATATGAGCTTTTGACTGGCTGAGCAGAAACAAAGTTACAGGGCCAATAAAAATGGCTATTTAATATTTGAAAATCTTTTAAACTTGGCAAAGGATGAGAAACAAATTTTTTTATTTATTTGGCCTAGATGTAGTAATTGTCAGCTGATCAGACCACCTGTTGTATAGGTACAAGTTGTCATCTAGTATAGAATTCCATTGCCTGAGTTCGAGATTTGGAGATAGTAAAGAGTATTTTTCCATTTTCTTAGCTTTTTCTTGGCTTATGCCTGTGTGGTCATATGGAATGTTTATCTGTAATTTACTAATAGAGTGATAAGCTGGTGATTCAATGTCTTGGTCATGCTTGACTGCAACAAGAGGATGCTTAGAAGCAAACCACAAAATGATCCTTTAACACCACTCAGTGTACAAAAACAGGGATATGGTGAATGTGGAGTGGTTTCTGGCGGTATATGACATCTTAAAAACCTCTTAAAATCTTTTAAGATGTCACATACTGCCAGGGACCATTCCACGTTCACCATCACCACAACCCTATTTGAGGGGCGTTGAAGTATCATTTTGTGCTTGGCTTCTAAGCATCCTTTTGGTGCAGTCAAGCGTGATCAAGACATTCAATCACCTGCTTATCATTCTATTTCAGATAAACATTCCATGTGATTACACAACTTGAGTATTTGAGTGACCTTGAGGAAGGCGGGGTCAAATCAAATTTGACCTAAAAATCATGTTTTTGATCCATTTGTGTTGTTACCATGAGAAAATTGATCACATTCGGAGTTCCATTTCACAACCAACAAGATTACCTATCAAATCTGACCAAAAGCAACATAAGTTTCCAGATATTTTCCTTATAAATTGACCTTTACATAAAAAAGTGGTAAAAATATTTTTATTCCAACTATATGAGCAACCGTGTATTTACAAGATATTATACAGTATTTACAATGAGTTACAATTAAGTTTGAATTACAAATTAATAGCTGCTACAAGATATTCTTGTAGTTTACAAAGATACTATTTTATACACAAAGAAACAAGCAAGTGAAAGTATAATAATTGGAATATTGGCTAGTCTCTTTTAGTTATAATTATATGTTTATTTTTTAAATCCTATAAAGAATGATGGATTTCAAATCGAATTACCTCGAATTTAGGCGTCATTGACATTCAAAAGGACTACTTGCTAGTTATTTGTTCACAGTTTTTGTGAATGATTTTGAGGAATTTGGTAAACTGTTACTGAGTATGAACTGGGTAAATGAGTTGGTAATGACTGAATTATAAATTTGTGAATTAAGCATACACTCTACAACTCTTTTTGATTGATGTCCATTTATATGTTTGTTCAGGCCCATGATTACTAAGTACGTGTATGTCCAATTGTTCTATGCCTTGTGACATATTATTACATACAAATTTTCAAGAAAATTGCGATCTGTCCATTAAATTTTGAGTCAAATAATATCATTGCAAGTTTCTGTGGCTATTTGCACTATTAAAAGCACAAACCATCCTGAGTTATTTTGTGAAAAAATCTTATTTCATTTCTAGGGTCTCTGATAGTACCAAATTTTAAAAGAGAAAGCACTTGGATCGAGATACCAG
>JXSR01S002103.1:49815-60110 GCA_000969725.1 Ophiothrix spiculata
TTTTTGAGATTTCAATGTTGGCAGGTATGTATATAACAACCAGGAGATATAGGCCCTATGCCCAGGCAGTGCCTATGATTGGCTTATTGAACATTGGATCTGGGTGCAGATGGTCATAGGTTTGACTCCCACTGTCAAATGCATGAAAATAGGGAATTCATCAAAAATAAATTTCCAAGGGTTTTTTTTGAAGGGGGTGGGGCTTAAAGTGGGTCGAGATATGAGTTACATTCAGAGAGACACTAAAAGGCAAATTGACTAAACTTGAATTGAAATAATAGTCTGGAGATTAAGGCATTAAGGCTGTAAGATCTTGACCTTGAGTTATGTTATTATGGTCATGGTCAATTTGACAACTGTTACCAAGAAAAGATGATGCCTGATTTTCTGTCAAATTCCTGAGGTTTCCCAAGAATATAGACACAAAATGGCTGAATGTAAACACAGGGTTTGGCCCACCTTGTCACCCAATAGCCACAAGATGGGGAAATACCAACACCGCTTAATCATAGAGGTGTAGTTTGATGAACTTGTGGCCTATATTTCACTTGAATAGAACTACTCTGATCCTTGCAAAAAATTACCAAGTTTTCAAGAATATTAATGTATAAACATTTATCTTGTAGTTAGAAACTTAGAAAAGGCTTTTTCAAGAGAAAAAAGGCAGATTAAAGTGAGAAGTTGAGAGATTTTTCCTCTTGCTAAATTCTAAAATTCTAAAAACACTTTCTTTTAGAAATTGAGAAAACTGCTTTGTGCAGGCCTTGTATGTATTTTTTAAGTGTGCAAGTGCGATAGCACACCATTACACCCCTAAAATGATCTTGAGGAGTGTGATTTTCAGCACACCCAAATCTGGTAAAATTATACACAGTAAGATACAAAATGCACACCTACAGTACACCTGATTATCCTGAGAAGTGTTATTTGTAGCACACCAGGTATTTTCAAAATTTAAGGCCTGTTTGTGCCATTCAAAAATTTACCAAGTTTTCAAAAAAAAAATTAACGTATGGACAATTTTATCTTGCAGTTACAAACTTAGAAATGCTTTTTTGAGGAAAAAAGGCAGAGTTTTTAGTGCGAAGTTGAGAAATGTTGCCTCTTGATAAATTTTAAATATATACACACTTCCTTTTAGAAATTGAGAAAACAACTTGCTGCCATTCTTGATGAACTTAGGCAGTTTTGACAATCTATGCAAAGTAATAAAATAATAATATACCTCTTGCAAAGATATATGACATTTATCAAAAAATATATGTTTTCAAATTGAAAGAACACCTTCAAGCAATTAATCATCCTGTAAAGTAGCTAGAAAATACAGATATCGTGGATGGACCCACTTGAAGGCATTCTTTCCGGCGTGCTTTCTTACTAGAATGGCCTACAACATTTATGAGTTTTTCGATTTCCTGGGAGGGTTACTTAAATAGGTGAAAGGACATATTGAAAGTGTTTTATTGAGCATTTCCACCAAACATTTTGAAAATTGTTATTCTTACACAAGTTACAGATTTGAAATTTGACAAGTTTTACAAAGTTTTAAAACGTGAAAGGGCATATTCAAAGTGTTATTTTAAGCTCCTGGTCCAAATATTTCAAACAAAAATTATGCTTCAAATGGGGAACCAAAATTACAAAAAGGGTTTGTCAATTAAAGGGGCAATTCATGATCCCTTTCTAACCCTTAAGGTCACCCCTATCAAAATTGAGTTTTTTAGCTTGTAAGAATTGTCAGCTGGTTTATGTTACGATCCTCAAACCATTCTTTCATATGTGCTTGCATTTTTGAGAAAAGTGTGTCATTTTCTAATTACTATCAGGGCCTGACAGTAATTACAACACAGTAACCTATGGGGATTTTTAAAATGCTGAAAAGCTTGTAACATGAAACAAATGATCAGAATCATGTGAAATTTTCAGTATATATTTATTTATAATGTGCTCTTCTTATTATTTAGCTAGAAAATAGGCAAGGTTTTTGTCACATCAAAATCATGAATTGCACCTTTAATATTGTGCTTGAAATTAGTGCTTAGGGATCTGCAGGAAAGCTGTAAAAAGGGACTTTTGGGCGACATATCCCATACCAACTTTCTATTTCAGCGCCCTCCCTGATAGCATATAAGTTCTTCGTAAGTTCAAATGCTACACTTGTGGCAGCCCGCAGTCATTTACAATGTCATTGTTTTGATTTGACTGTCATTATTTCCAATGACAAGTTTGACATTAATATGATCAATATTAAACAGATTGGTTATTTTCATTGATATGAAAATTGTACAATGACACTGTTAGTAATTCCATATAGTTTTGTTGGATTAATTGTCGGAAACTAGGTTAAAAAGTTCATTGATCTTGAACAATAATTAGCGTCTCCTGTATAATTATTACGATATTCAAGCAAGCAATGTTAAAGAGTGAAGAAAAGTGAGTAAATCTTTTTTTCACTTAAAATCATTTTAAGAACTTGAGTCACAGGTAATCACAGTTAGTCACAGGGACAATAATTTTCTTTTAAAAATTGCCCCTGTCACAGGAGAAATTTTTGAGAAAAGGGGCAATTTCAATTTTTTTTAAAGGAGCTCCTGATTTTTTAAATTGATTTTCAAGGTTTCAAATTTTGCAAACTGTTTTGATTTTATTTGCAATTTTGTATTTTAGAGATGCCTAAATACATTACTCTATAAAATAAATTATGATTACCGGTACCATAATTAGACACATTTTCATACATATCACCAAATGGAACATAGCTCAGAATTTCACATGATTATGAGAAAAATATGAGCAGTATTTTGGTACCAAAACCTCAAACAGTTGAAGCAATCAGACTATGCTCCTTTAAGGGCTTGAGGACCTGTGGTAATTTTTCAAAAAATTGACCTCTCTTCATGGACACGTGACATCAACTGGGGCAAAAGTTGAAGAATTAATGGTAATTTTCCAAAATCTACAATGGAGCATTCTGTGGTTATTTTCTTCATAAGATTGCTGACAAAAATGTGTATTTTTTTCTGTTACAACCTGTATATCTTTTGGAATGAAAATTTCAATCTGACTTGCCTTACTGTTTCTTTTAGAGTGATTTTCAGTTTTGGAATATAAAGTAAGCATATCAGGAGATGCAGAGCAATGAACACTAAATGGCCATTTTCATCTACAAAGGCTCAAATTATCATCTGAAATCATTTCTGTGTTATACCTTTCAACTTCTTGAGTCAGGAAAAAAGAAAATGTCCGTATCATAGCTATTGAAGAAAAAGCATACACGGCTGTTTGATCCTATAGAAATAGTGCTCATATTTAACCAAATGCACATTATTGGTGGCTCTATTGATATAAATTAAGTTTTGGGGTTGGTAGAATCTATGAAACCTAATTTTGACATTTGATACATGGATACGGTGGAGGAGACCAAAAATAAATTTTATTCATACTAAATTCAAATACTAAATACTTAGTTTATGCATTATGCATATAATTAATTTCAAAAAATGAACAGCGCCACCTATAATGATATTGCAAAATATAGGCCAAAAATGTGTATTTTGATCCAAAATGACAATTTTTTAAGAAAATACGAGAATTTAAATTATGCAAACAAATTTTGACTGTTCCAACACCTAATTCCAGAAAAACAAAGTTTCATTTTGCATGTTGATCCTGGATATGAGGCTATTCTCTAAAAGTATGTATTGATGCTATTTGTCAGGTAAGAGGTTTTAAGTTTTGAATGTAAACAACTTTTCAATTTTGCATTGGATCTGCTAGTAAAGCCAATTTTAAGATTTCAGCTTTAGAGGGCATTATTTATTGTTATTGCCAACGATAATTGATAATGAAAGATAATCTAAAAACTTTGATAAAAATGGAATCAATTTGACAGTGGTACTTTCTATGCATCCATTATTACCACTTACACTTCAAATAATGCAACAATCGTGAAATATTTTGAAAAAAACTTGTCTAATGCCCTTTAAGAAGTTGAACATGGATCAGCTGCAAAAAAGATTGAACATAAATGTTTTGTAACCGATCTTACGGGATTACAAGGTAAGTTAGAACATTGCCAACCTAGGCACATTGTTGTCAACAATACTCTAGGGCTTTCAAATATGCCAAAAATTAAATGTCTTACATGAACATGTGGTTCTGGTGCATGAAAACAATGAGGCAAAAACATGACTTCCTAACAACTGTGTTACATTGTAATGTATCACAGGGTTTGTTCAGATGTAGGTACTTAACCTTGATGGCACTTTAATGAGGCTAAATAGCTAAGGTGGTTATAAACTTCACATATTTGAAATCAATGGTTTCGGATGCAATATATTTTGCAGGGGGTGGATGGTATGGTGGATGGTGTTCATTTTAGTATAGGTTTGTGACCCGGAGGGCCAAAAATGAGGGCTTAAAAATGGGTGGGCACCAAAAACAGGGGCTTAAAGGACGGATTCATTCTGTGGAAAAATAGGGTTTAAAGAAATGAATTTTGGCCAAATTTGAGTCTTTGGAAAGTGGAAAAATGTGTGACTTTTGTTGAAAAGAACTGAAAACAAGCTGAAATGGGAGTCTTAGGGCTTAGAGCTTGAAAATGACACCTTGGGTTTGGTTATTGGATGTTTGGTTATAAATTATGGTAAAAGGCATTGGGCTTATTAGGAAAACTATAGTTCTGAGGAAATCAAGTTTATAAAGTTTTTGTACTAAGTAATACTTGGATACAGAGAGGATTTTATCTTGGTTTTCAACACATTATATTTACTATGTTTTTGATGTTGTAACCTGATTAGGAGACACTTCAAAGTAACGTTTCTGATGAAATTAGAATTTGACCTTGGACACAAATTTTGACTATACTCAGCTTCAATGGCCCGTATCGCGTATTATACTATGCCGACCTTACGGTACCTTCTGATCTGATATGCCAGGTTATATTTGTGTCTTGTTCATGCTGTGTATAGGAGGTGACTGGTGCATTGCTTTCAGTGTATTTTTTCTCCTGTCAAATCCAAATATGTGTGGACCAGCTATCACTAACGATGTGTTCAGGGTCATATTTTATCAAATTGGTAGACATGGTAGACATCACAACCTCAAAACGTATTTCCATATCGCATAATCAAACTCATTGTAACGCTACCTCCTCCATAAGGCAATGTGTGAACATGACTTCATATTGTATAATTTAGGGGTATATAACAATAGGATATTTATAGAAATTGAACCCTATGGAATGACAAAGGTGAACTCCTATATTAAGCAGCCATAACCTTTGTCAACATGATGTCATATAAATCATGCAATCTTGGATATCAACATTAGGAGAGAGGATTATTTCATTGTACTTTTTGAACAAGTTTGCTACTTTCACACTACTATATGGCCATCGAACGTACACGGAGATTCAAAACGTGATCAAGTACATGCATTTATGTGTACTGTGGCTGTGTGCTTGAATCCAATGGTCACTTCATATCACACCTTGCTTGCTTTCCAGTAACCATGATCGGCTCAAATAGAATTAATGAATGTCATTGTGGAAAAGTTGGTTATAACGTTACAGTTCAGTACATACGCTGTGGAAGTAGTTCATAACTTCTTGCATAATTAGCCCAACATGTGCAATAGGACCTAATGTGCAATCTGGTTCCAAACAAATCATCATGTCCATAATGGTTTCACTGATGACACATATTAACAGAATCTCCATGCATAATAAAAACAGCAATAGGCCTATATATTAAGCTCTCAACCCTCAATATTTATGTAAAAAAAGTATTTGAAAGAAATAGCTCACAATGACCACGATATGAACTAGGTCATCAATATTTTAAAAGCTCTAGATATTTCCTAGGTGATCATAACATCATAAAGTACAGTGTGGAATATTGCTGATATTTCATATGGTATCATAAACGATAAACGTTCTAGACAAACAAAAATAAAAACATGACAGTTTGTACACAGTAACCTAAATCTTAAAGTCATGTATAGGATGGTGTCATGTGCTCATAAATACTAGTAATTCATATGATACTTAAAAAAAGAGTTGAAAGTGGGTCTTCTGAAATGTCAGAAGCTAAGCTCTTTTGGGAATTCTTACAAAAGTAAAAGCACAAATTATGTTTTGAATGGCTCACACGTGCATGGAACATCCACTGTCATTTGTAATGATTTTTGGAGCATCTACAATCAGGGAAAAAAGTCTTAGCACACTTACCTGTGCATGTCATTGATTACGTATGCTTTCCCCATTCCCCACTCAATGTTGATCCGAAACCAAGGAGCATCTTTACATCCAGCATTGAAACACAGGTGGAGAAGGGGATGGTCGGAAGAAAAGACTGACTTCTGTATTGCCTTCAACTTTATCCATCTCTTACTGTAGTTTCTAGTGTTTTAAATGGATGAATGAGCCTGAAAAAGACTCGAGTGTTCCAACAACCTTTTTCCTTGATTGTCTGAGCAAAACTCAAAATATTTGATCTAACTTCAGTTTTGTAGCCATATTTTAGTATAAAAGATATTAAAGGAGCATGGTCAACTTTTTTTCACACTTTTTGAAATTTTGGTACCAAAACATTGCTCATATATTTCTCAACCCATGTGAAATTTCACAGTTGAGTTTCATATCGTTGTTGAGATATATATATGAGAATGTGTCTAATTATGGTAACCATAATAAATTTTAAACAGTAACGCACAGGTGGCTCGGAAATACAAAATTACACATAAAATCAAAACGATTTAACCGATTCAGCTGAAATTTGAAACTTAAATGTCTTGAGTAGTCATCTTTCATATGACATTGAAAACCAAATTTTGAAAAATCGGACCCAGCTCCTGTAATGCCAAATTTCTCTGATCAAAGTATGCAAATTTTTCCGCTAATCCATTTTGAGGATTCTCAAAGTGTGGCATGTGGAGACGGAGGTACAATAACTCTAGCCCATGAGATTTACACGGTATTCAAATCAAAATGGCGGAGAGCCCAGATTCCTTTATAAATTCTTTGGGTTATATGCACCTGTTTGGCTTAAAAAACAAGGTTTCTCCATGTACAGCTGAATTTCCAGTCCCGGAAAGAAAAAACATGTACTCAGTGCAAAGCTCAATTTCAAGTCCCTGATGTAACCTCTTTGTGAGATCTGTTGAAAACGAGAAGGAATTAGATGTTATGAAATCAAAGTTCATGAAGTCTTTTTTTATATAAGATTAACACATACCATCATGTTATAGTCACAGACATCAATTATTTGTCCGCTGAAATGAGTCCCAGAGTGGATATATTTATGGTCTGTGAATTAGTGGAGATAGGGCTTTTACCTTAAGGCTTCCGCTTGAGAAAGAGGATTTGTTATTTTGTTATTTTAAGCTCAATATAAGAGTATCTTTCTATAGATTTGTCATTTGCTGTAGTACAAGTAGCCTACTTCTTGCTTTAAGGGGCATTGGACAAGTTCAGCAGCATCCCCAATCTTGACCCCCAACATTTCGAGATTTTTGCATCATTTGATGTATTTGCAGTAATAATGACAGCATGCAAAGTTTCTTTGTCAAATTGAAACCCTGTATATTCAAATGTTTAGATGAATTCTTTTATTTTTAATTATCATTGTCAACAACGATACATGTAAATACTATCCCCTAAAGTTGAAACTTTATAATTGGCTTTATGAGGAGATCTAATGCAAACTTGAAATGTTCTTTTGCTGTATCTGCAATTTATGATGTGAAAGGAATGTTTTACAGATAAATCTTTGTCTCATTCTTAATTTATAGCATTGATACATACATTTAAAGAACCGTCTCATACCCAAGATCAACAAACAAAATGAAATAATTATATTTGACTTAAATGAAGGTTTTGATCAACATTTTCCCACTATTAGCAATATTTGGTAATTATCTTTTATTTTCTAACATATTAAGTGTAAGTCAACCACAAATAAAATGTTGAAATATAGTCCAATACCCGCTTAATCACAGTTTTACGAGTGGTAATGTTACTGAGCTTGTCAGAATTGTGGTACGATCAAGGGAAGTAAGTTACATGCACTCTCAGAAAATTGGTTCAGAAAATTCAGAACCCTTTTTTGTCTTCCAGTAGAGCTCTTTCGTCTAAAAGTTTAACTGGTTTTGACAAGAACCTTTGGTGGTTTTTTGTAGAGCTTTTTAAAGTAAGAGTAGGCCTAAAAACATCTTTTTCTATTCTATAAAGAACCTTTGAGGGTTTTTCTAGTCTTTGCTCAAAATGGATCTGTGAAACTGAAGGAACAATTTCGGGACTAAAAACCCCTTTAAGACCATTTTCGGTTATACAAGGAGCCAGGTCCAAATATTACTGGAGGTAAAGCAATATAGGCCAAAAATGTTGACTGTAGGCGATGGGTCCCTCAAGGTGAAGGGTAAATGAGAGATAAACAAAAAGTAAGAAATACAAAACTAAGTTATATTATTATACTGATTTCAAGCCCAGAATGGTTCTGGGGAAGATAATGAACAAATTAGGCAAGAGTACAATACTGCCCTCATGTTGAAATTGAACATAACACTGTGAAACATGGTGGCGCTGCACTTGGCATTATGTTATCTCTCCGGTTAAGTTCTCACTTTCCATACTAGTGTAAATATTAGTCAACCTTTGATCCAAGAATGACATTAAATGTTTCTGCATGTTCATGCTGTAACAAGTAGGTAATGAAGAAAACTTGAATTTATTATCAGTTACCAACCATTATAGTGTAATATTTTGACAAAATATGATTTGGGAGATGACACCGGGTCATAAAGTTTCAACTAGGCGCCATTAGTCACTTGGTGATGCTATTTCTCCTGTGTCTATTTCCATAAATTTATATGTCATAAATGTGTTATCTAGATTTTTTTCCAACGATGAATCAAATTTATTTCAGATTTTCAAATGTGTTCAAAAATTAAAAAATCTCGCTGAAAATAATTATATATCAGAAAAATATGAAAATTGTCAATATTCTTCACTTAAAGCAATACTTATAAGATTTTGATCAGAAATGTATTGAGTAAAAATAGCCTAAAATAAAGGAATGTGAAGATTAAAAACTTCTTTCTAGCATATTTTGTGAAAAACTTGTTTTGCCACTGAAAATGGATAAAATGCATATGCCTGCTTTCCTATACTAATACATGTGGAATTAAATTTGGGGATCCCGAAATTAATTCAACAAATGGCCATAAGAGAAAAAGTATATATAGGCCATATTTAGGCCAAATCGTTTGGAGGGTATTAGTATCTGCCAAAAACAAAGCCAATGGACTAAAAAAAAATCAAAAGTCATTGGTGACAGGAGTTCACAGTTGCTTCATTTTAACACTTTATAGTATTGTTTTAAGTAGGGCCTAAGGCTAAAACTGTGTAATTGTCCCTTCTGTATGGCTGTTAGTCTTGGTTTTTTTTATATAGAATTTTATGTTGAATATGAAAAATATAAATAGGTTACCAAACGCTGCCATTGATCTAACTAAGACTAGCCCGTTGGTAGAAAATGTCCGATCCTGTCCACTCAGGGCTCCAGGCCATCTTCTCATAAAGCCTGATGATAAGAGGGGAGCGTGGCCAAGTGGTTAGAGCATGGGACTTGTAATACAGAGGTTATGGGTTCGAGCCCCGGTGTCGGCACTGCCGGTTGGATCATATCTCCTTGTTTCCTTGGGCAAAAAACTTTAAAAAAATTGCTCTGTGGTTCAGAAGTCACGTTAAGCCGTTGGTCCCCTGTGCGAATGCTTCTTTGGGCGCTGCATACAGTGTATACCTGGTGAGTCTAAGCCATGTAAAGAGTACTCACTGAATGTGCCAGGAAGCTTAGAACCCACTTTCTTAGTTAGATACAACAACTTCGGGGGTATGAGCTGTCCGAATTAGCTCAGGACCATTGATTTGGCATGAAGCTTGAAGTTGCCTGCTCTGTAGCTTACAGATGAGGATATAGGAGTTGAACTACCCTGTTAGCTCTGTCCCAGATGGGTTGTTTGTTTGTTTGTTTGTTATTTATTCAGCATATGTGGTACAAAGATGAAACATTAAATACTATCAAAACATACACAATATCATTATCAAAAACAATATCCCTGAAAAGGCTTTAAAAAAACATACAAAAGCATACAATTTAAATCAGTACCAAAACCAACATATGCTAGGATGGCCCATAAAGTCTGGCTACTCTTGCAGACTTATTTCCAATGGGGTCCAACATAAAAAGAGACAAAGGTGCCTGATCCAAACAAGAGCAAAAGTATGGACAACCAAG
>JXSR01S002104.1:62319-73022 GCA_000969725.1 Ophiothrix spiculata
TAGGTCGTTTTTTAATAAAATACTACACAAAATGCTTGGGAAACTGCTAAAAACTACTACAATTATTTTAGGGTCGACCAAAACGAAACATTTTCCTCCAAAAGGTCCACTTTTTGAAAATCCGCACCCCCCTTGAAAAAATCCTGGCTACGGGCCTGCACTAAAGGGATTTTCTCAGAGATGCAGTTGCTTACGACTGCGGGATTACGTTTTTTTATAAATAGTAAAAAAACAAAACAAAAATGTTTGCATCCGTTTTGCGTGCGAAAATGTCAATGCACACTGAACGCATACCTTACTAACGCGTTTGGTTAATCACGCCGCATAGCTACGTTAAATACGCGGGAAATTATGCAGACGCAGATGTGCCACCAAAGTAATCAAATTTGATCAAATAATGCCAGTTTTGGTCGGTTTTTTTTGAAAACTAATCATATTTTTTTATTTCAGTATTTTGAAGTGCGCAAAAAGTGCTTTGACATATGTAAAAATTAAAACAATAAATGGAGCATTTAATATTTTACAAGCACATAATGATCGACGTTTTGGAGCTATCCCTATACTTTGTATGGTAAATCGGGTGATTTTTTGGGAAAATATGTACTTTTTGAAATGGCTGTATCTCAAAAACGAGTACGGTGACCTTTATTTTTTTATTTTAGATTCGTTATCAGCACAAATAAATCTACCAAATACTACATTTTTAAGAAAATCAATGGAGGATTTGCATATCTGAGAAAACCCCTTGATAAATCATGTATCAATATCAAATAATGACAATTCTGGAAGGATAGCATTGAACTCGCAGGATTTTCATTTATCGACTATGTTATTTTTTCTTTAATATTAATTTTTTTAATGACGTACATTCAGGCTTGTGCACGTTTGCCACCTGAGGGATGGGGGAGGGGGAAATTAATTGAGTTCGTTTCAAAAATAACACTACGTCATTTCAAATCATAAAACTGACACTGTGAACGTGTTTTGTGACACAAAAATGGTTAGAATAATACAGGGGGATATAATCTTTCAAATTTAATATCAAATGCACAAAAGGATTTGACACAAACTACCTGTGCATACTAATACTTTATATTGGATCCTCGGATCCTCACCTGCAAATCAGTATTAATAATGAAGACATTGGTTTATATTCACTATACGTACCTGCTGGAAGAAGATTAAATCAACATTACCCACCTATGATCACCTACCCTCCCAAGGTAATTGTGCATCATAGAACACCGATTTTAAGTGGGTGATGTGATGTTTTCAATAATGTAAAACCCACCAAACTTTACAAAATACATAGGCAAACAGCATAAAAATTAAAATCTCTGAATATAAAAGAGTACAAAACAAACAAATCAACAAATCACAGTGAATCTTAATTTACTCCAAAAAGTACCTTCGCTAAAAAGTAGAAATATGTTCATTCCACTCTAAAAAGATAATTAAGAATCACTGAAATCTCACTCCAAAAGATATGAAAAAATCACTCTTCACTCTTAAAGTGAGTGAATACCGCTGGATAGAAAGGTTGTTCTTTGCCTTTTTAAAGTTTTCAATCGGAAAAGAATGAATGTCCACTCCTAAAAAGAGTTAAATGGAGATAACCCCGGTATTATTTTTTTTTACTAGAAGTACATTTTTTCACTTTTGTGAGTGAGGTGATTCCTGTCTTTCACTGTGTAATAAACACCACATACAGCAATATTTTTAATAATACATAGTTTGCACTCTTTTTCATGTAAATTAAAATTCAACAGGTGTTTTTACTCTTTTAAACATTGAGAGAGTAAATAGAAACGTCAGGAGCTTGCACAAGGTCTTCATCAAGCGAAACAAAAAAGAAACCACGAAACAATCAAAGATTGGGATAACCGGCAGACAAAGGTAAATAAAGTAAACTTGTCATTCATGTTACCAGATGAAGCAAACCAATGCACCTGACCAATTTCAAAGTATTTACATGTCACGGCAGTAGGGCTATAAGACATCATAATGATGCATAATTTGACCCAATTATTGCATCTACTGAAGATGCGTGAATCAAGTAGTCATGCTGTTACTGAAAATATTTCATGCTATGTGCGGTCTAATTTAAATCGGATGCTATTTTATAAACACAATTTTATCTATTTTAATATAACATAATATAAATTTGCCATTAGGCAACTTAGGAAAAATTGCGATCAACTTGAACAAACAAATTTTGCGATCATCACAAACGCTAAATAAAGATATCAATAAGTATCATATATATTTGATACAGATTTAGGCAGGTTATTGTAATGAGAAAGTGCTAAGAAACAAAGCAAGACATAATATATTTAATATGACAACGGATTCCGCCTTTAACATACACTTGACATGGCTTGAATGTATCATTAAAGGTTCATAAAAACTTATATAAACATTATTGTTTTAATTATGTTGAAGATAACAGATTTGTATAATTCAAAATTTATCCAAACTGAATAATGGCTAAATGAGCGGAGTATGACATCCATTATTCACTTGCATTTTATATAAACATCAAGATTATCACTGATTCTCGTTGGTATGCAGCAAAAAGGAAATTCATCAAAATGTTCTATAGAGACTGAATTTACATAAGGATTCCCCGAGGGTATATTACATTTCATACGAACTAGTAACGATCATTTTGAATATAACAGATAAAAGATTCCCATTCGATGTTATCTCAAACATCATGAACAAGTTCTCATTTCACAATATAATCTATATAATTATATTTGACATTCAGGATTTATCTTAGAGACAGCTTGTAAGACAGATTTTTTCAATTTACACATCTTATTTCTCTTCTCTGTTAACTGATTTAGCTAGATTAAGTGTTATTGATTGAATTCTTATTCTAATGTGACTGACTCCATGATAATGTGTAACACCACTGCAGTGTCTGCACCAATTTCAAAGAAAACAAAACTCCGTGAAGAAAACTCTTTTCTCACGGGCAGACATGTGGTATATCGAGATGTTAAACGCTTTAGAAACTAACTTGTAAATTAAAACGCTGCATCCAGCTGTCGTGTTCAGAATGTGAACAATAATTTACAAAAAATTTATAAGACGTGTTTAGGCAAACACTTCGGAAGAGTTTCTTGATTTTTCATGATTGGCCAATAAGCAAAAGATAATTCTTTGTTGTAAACCACTGGATTATATTGCTTGGTAATGACATGATTGACATGATTTACAAATTTTAGGATGTTTTTTTTTCTTCAAACGATGTTTGTTCAAGTTTATGTGTAGGCTATTTTGAAAATGTTGACATGCACTATAGCTCCTTGGTTTTTTGTACATTTTGATACATGGTAGCTGATAAAATACTAAACCCATTTTAAGATTAATTACGCTGCTTTCTTAATTAAGCTTTTATCATATAATGAAAAACAAAAATAAGTTATAAACGTTTCATGTGTGAAGTCATCATTACCAAGGCAGAAATATCTCATTTGAAGTAGCTCAATGAACTTAATGTATAATAGAAATTCATGACTGTTTATAAGCGGAGCCATCTTCTCAATTTACTGGGACAACATCTAAATCTTAAATTTAGAGTCTTGTTACTTTTATGCCATGGAAGAAATACATATACACCAAAATAGAAATTATAGATACTAAAACTCCACTTAAAATATCAATTAATTTCAAGGATCAATTTTCCGACACCTTTTATTCTACAAATATGTATAAAACACTAGAATTGCATTGGAAAAATTAGGTCACCAATTTTGAGGATCAATTTTCGGGTAGTGAAGATAATTGCCAGCTGAAAGTTTCAGAATAGCTTGTTTCGACTTGTTTTACTGTGTTATTGATAACGTTTGTGCATATTTTTCTTTCCTTAATCCATTTTTGAAGGAATGATGTTTATTTTCATTCGAAATATTAAATTACCGTGTTAAATGGTAACATAACTATTGCGTTTTAAATCAAATCTTTATCATTTTCTACACTCACTTTGCGTCAAAAGGATGAGAGTCTAAAATATTAATTGCACCTTTCTCACCTTGGTTTTAAAATAATTTTTTTGTAAACAGAAACAGGGTTAAACCTCGTCTAAGCAAAGGGGGTGGGGTGGTGGACGTCATAATTACGTAACGCTTTGGCCGATTTTGTGATCTTGGTATCTTTAGATAGGGGAGGACACATCCCCCCCCCCCCCCCCCGCACGCCACTGAAGCCAACTCCATGTTGGGAGGACCCACTACCTGAGCACAAATGCTCTGCTCTGCTTCCCATTGGCCGATTTTTGTGACCTTGGTATCTTTGGATAGGGGAGGACCCCTCCCCCCTTGGTTAGACGTGTTACAAAAAAGGCTTGGTTAGACGAGAGTTAACCATTCTAAGATTTTGTAATAAATTGATAATAAAAATGATGCAGCTTTATCTTAAAACAAAAGCCTCTTTCTTATAGTAAGTAGCTACTAGAATGGTTTGGTATTTCTGGTTACCAACCGATCAGTATGTTCTTAAATGACCCGTATACTGTAGTACTAACCAACGCTAACGGGGTTAATTAAAAAAGCTGCATTAATTTTCGTACAGCATTAATTCGGAACATCATCTTTCTAATGAATAATTGATACCATTGGAATATTTTTTGTACACAGGCAACTAAAGAAAGAAATTCACTTTTCAGATATTTCATTAAGCCTCGAATTCCTACGTAAAGTCTCTGATTATATAAATTATTTATCAGATCAAACCAACAACAATTATTAACATTAACAAACCTGGTATGTGAAAATGTGCCATATATACCGTATTTCATCAATTACCTATACAAAGTAAAAACACGTAGTAGAATAAAGTGCTTTCCAAAAAATACAAATATCACGAACAAACCATAAGACACAAACCATTCTTTATTAACAATTTAACCATTTCCGAGACCTATTTAGGCAAAATTAGTTCTAAAAACAATTTTACCCTATGAGTTTAACTAGAAAGCAGGGAAAGGATTTGTCATTATGTCTCGAATTCCTGCTCAAATTCTCTGATTGTATAGATTTATCAGATCAAAACAACAACAATAAACATCTACATATTTCGGCGAACCATTCGCGATGTACTCCCGAAGCATGAAGACGTCATCAAGACATCGCCACAACATGGCAAAGATCACCATTGTTTTCTAATTTGCTGCACATTGATGAATATTTTAAGATGCACTCGTGATGCTTTCCCGACACATCGGGAGCATAGGAGGACATAAATACTGGATGTCAATTAGGGATTTTTTCTTGAGAACTTGTTAATGATGTTTGAGAAAACATCACATGGGAATTTATCGTGAGTTATTCATATTTAATATCACTAGTCCGTATGAATTGTACTATATCCCGGGAGAATCTTTGGGTAAATTTAATCTATAGTAAATAGGACATCATGATTTCCTTTTTGATACATCAACGAGAATCAGTAATAATACTTGATGTTTACATTAAGATAGGACGAATATATATATATATATATACAAATGTCGTGCTTTGCTTCATATAATATGTTTTGTTTACATATGTTTGTTCTGAAAGTGCTGTTGATTCAGTATCAAGTTGTTGAAAAAGTTTAGAGAAAACTAGGACAGCTTATAATATGTAAGATTTTTAACAGTTGGTTCTAATATGAATGGAGATTGCCCTTTTTCTGTATGCAGACATCCTCATAAGGTAACGTCCGATATAACATTGAATACCTCCTCGCTAGTAAATAATTTTCAGAAGCTCAATTCAAGATGTTAAAGTAGCAAGCAATACCATGCACATTTTAATGTATGATTATCTTATGAGGGGATGAGGCTCAATTTCATTTTTCTTTCAGAAAAAACAACAACTCAACTTAGATATTGTTACATTATGAAATATAGAATTAACTCCTGAAATAAATTTAACAGCTGTAGTGTCGATAATGTATAATGAAAATACAAAAGATTTGCATGTAAGATTTTGCACTTTGACAAACATGTGTTTATAAATGATCATTAACCACTTTCAAACATGTGCTTTTCAGCACAATATTTTTAGAAGCAAAATTATGGAACAAGTAAGGAAAATAATGAAAGGTATTTCGAAATCTTAACGAATCGGAGAGGGTAGGAACGGAAAGTACGTGATACTTTCTTTGGTATTTAAAAAGTCCTTTTCAAAAAGTGCTATATATTTACGGCTTTTCCTAAAGGCATATAGTAGCCTGGTGTAATCCGTTTAACTTTTAAAAAATAATCAGTGCGTTATTTAACCGTGTTTTTATCCATCAAACTAAGGATTCTGCTGAATATATTTGGTGCTTCGTTAAGTGGTAGTGAATTAATTAATTCATTATTGATACTGAGCATTCATCGCAGGTGAAACTCCTTCGGATATAGATTTATATACTAGTATATTTTGTTCTAAACCGTTTTAAGCAGTTTTATTACATTGATATCAAATTTGGAAGTTATATTTTCTCGAAAATTACATTAACTATTTTTGTGACACCAAACAACCTTCCTTTCAACGTCATTCTAAAAAACTATATACGCGTTTACAATTTCATTTTCTGAACGAAAATCTAAATAGTTATCTTTATATGACGTTTGAAGTTGCTAATGAAATGAAGTTTCAAGTATAGATAATGTGATCTCATACATCTGAATGAGTCGCATACAAGGAAGTTATAGGGGGGAACCGTCTTTCTCTTCCATCTTGTGTCGCTCATGGAGCAGAGTTATTGTACCTCCGGATATATTCGGGATTTGACCCGATATCCAGGCAGATCGCGTAAATCTTCACCTGACGCATATACAGCGTGTGCAGTTTGTTTCACGCGCAAACCGTGTCTGCGTTTCATGTAGCGTGCATTGCGACTTGCTCTGATTAAAGTACGCCAATTTTCCCGCTAATCCGTTGCGAAGACTCTCGAAGTGTTGCACGCGGAGCCGTAAAATGCCGGAGGTACAATAACTCACCCTCCATGAGCGACAATCCAAAATGACTGCCGTCCCATAGGATTTACACGGCGATAAAATAAAAATGGCGGAGAGTACCGGTTCCCCTTTATAACTTCCTTGGTCGCATAAGAAATATGATGAAACCGTTCATTTAATAGATTGTCATCTTTTAAAAAAGACTTAAGAGTATCATTTGAATTGAAAACACATATAGCACACTGAATTCCTACGTTTTGCGCCAGAGTTCTATCGTAAATCATACAATTCTGTGACAAAAGCAAATATATATGGACAGACAACCCCTTTTTATTCTGGTGAATGAACTGAAACAACGATGAAGATATAATTTTTTAAAAAGCAGTATGATCTTAATCCACATGAGTAATAACTTATGGGACCCTAAAGGAGGCTCTTACTTATTCAGTAGTTTTGAACATGCTGAAGGGGTCTGAATATACAAGACTGACAAGCTATCAACAACTAAATTGGCGTAGGAATTTTCATGTTGAATCTGCGTCAAGAGAACAACTGAATTATATCAAATTTCAACGCCCCGCGCTTATGCATACGCGCTTCACAGATGATGCACGCGTCCGGGAAGACATTTGCTTATAATTTGGTCAAAGTCATATTTTCCAGTTATACAGTTAATCAAATTTGTTGTTAACAATAAGGTGTCATCAATTCCATTGGGACTTGAAAGACTAGAAAGTAATGTAGAATGTTCTGTTATACTAAAACACAGTATGTGACATTACAATTTACAGAAACCGATTTTATCTTAATAACTTAATCGATATTTCAGTTCATTCACCAGAATATATTTCTGCTATTACCAAAGAATTGTACGGTTTACGATACTGCTCCAGAGCAATCTAATAAATGATGTTCGATATTGATGTTTACAATTTTGTAGATTTTCATTTGCTACGTAATTTCAATCATAATGGCAAACATAATGGTCATCTAAAGTACATGCATGCATGGGCAGGTTTAAAATAGATATTTCAATCCAATTTTCCTGCATAAATTTAGAATTTAAAAAATAAATGAAATTATCTCTCCTTGTGACGTCATTCTATTGCCAAAGGTTAATTGAGTTCGTTTCAGAAAATAACACCACGCCATTTCAAATCATAAAACTGACAGTGGAAACGTGTTTGGTGACACAGCAATGGTTAGTATACAGAGAGGGTATAAACCTTCACATTTAATATCAATGCTAAGAAATGCACAAACGGATTGCAACAAAATACGCGTGCATACTGATACTCTTTATGGGATCCTAAGGTCTTCACCTGCAAATCAGTATTAATAACGAAGATATTGGTTTTAAATTCACTATACTTTCTGGAAGAAGATTTTAAAAATCAACATACCCAACCTCTCAAGGTGATCATGCATCATAGAGCATTGAGTTTACAGTGAGTGATGCGGTGTTTTCCATTATGGGAAACTCACCAAAAATTGGCAAACAGGACAAAAAATTAAAATCTCTAAAAGAGTACAAAACAAACAAACAAACAAATCTCAGTGAATCCTAATTTACTCGAAAAAGTACCTGCTAAAAAGTAGAAATATGTGATGTTCATTCCACTCTAAAAAGATAACTTAGAATCACAGAAATCTCACTCCAAAAGATATGAAAAAAATCACTATTCACTCTTAAAGTGAGTGAATACCACTGCATAAAAAGGTTGTCCTCTACCTTTTTAAAGTTTTCAATCGGAAAAGAGTGAATGTTAAAGAGTTAAATGGTGATAACCCCGATATTTTTTACTGGAAGTGTATTTTGCACTTTAGTGAGTGAGCTAATTCCTGTCTTTCACTGTGTAATAAACAGCACATACAGCACTATTTTTATAGTACATATAGTTTGCACTCTTTTTCAAGTAAATTAAAATTCAACAGGTTTTTTTCTCTTTTAAACATTGAGAGAGTAAATAGAAATGTCAGGAGCTCGGCAAGAACGTCAAGATCTTCATCAAGCGTAACAAAAGAGAAACCACGACAAAAATTGGGATAACCAGCAGACAAAGAAGATACATAAAGTAAACTTATCCTTCATGTTACTAAATGAACCCAACCAATGCACCTGACCAATTTCAAAGTATTAACATGTCACAGTAGTAAGGCTATAAGATATCATAAATGATGCATAACTTGACCCAATTATTGCATCTACTGAAGACTGCTACTAGTAGTCATGCTGTTATTATATTACTGAAAATATTTGTAAACCTAAATTAAATCGGATGCTATTTTATAAACATAATTTTATTTTTTTTTAAATATAACATAATTTAAATTTGCAATTAGGGAACTTATGGAAAATTGCAATCTCTTGAATATCAACTGACTTGAATAAACAAAATGTGCGTAAATAAAGATATCAATAAGTACTATTATATTTAATATGACAACGGATCCCGCCTTTAATTGAAAGTATCATACACTTGACATGGCTTCAACGTATCATTAAAGGTTCATAAAAACTTATATAAACATTATTGTTTTAATTATGTTGAAGATAATAGATTTGTTTAATTCAAAGTTTATACAAATTGAATATTGACTAAATGAGCGGAGTATGACATCCATTATTCGCTTGCTTTTTATAAAAACATCAAGTATGTCAAGATTATCACTGATTCTCGTTGGTATGCAGCTAAAAGGAAATTAATCAAGATGTTCCAAAGACACTGAATTTACCTAAGGATTCTCCGAGGATATATTACATTTCATACGAACTAGTAATATTAAATTTGAATATAACAGAGAGGAGATTCCCATTCGATGTTATCTCAAACATCATTTCACAATAGAATCTATAATTGACATTCAGGATTTATCTTGTAAGACAGATTCTTTCAATTTACACATTTTATTTCTCTTCTATGTTAACCAATTTAGCTAGATTAAGTGTTGTTAATTGAATTCTTATTCCAATGTGACTGTCTCCATGATATCTTTGCCATCATTTCAGTTCTGCACCACTCTTTCAGAGAAAACAAGACTCCTTGAAAATAGCTCTTGGCTCACAGGCAGACATGTGGTACATTGAGATGGATGTTAGATGTAAAACGCTTTAGTTGCAAACTTGTAAATTGAAACGCTGCATCAAGATGTCATGTTCAGTATGTGAACAATTAATTGCAACATCTAATAAGTAGTGTTTAAGCAAACACTTAAGAGGAGTTTCTTGATTTTTTCCAATAAGCAAAATTGGATACTTTGTTGTAAACAAATAGATTATATTGTTTGGTATTGACATAATTTACAAATTTCACAAATTTTAGGATGTCTAATTCCTGTCTTTCACTGTGTAATAAACAGCACATACAGCACTATTTTTATAGTACATATAGTTTGCACTCTTTTTCAAGTAAATTAAAATTCAACAGGTTTTTTTCTCTTTTAAACATTGAGAGAGTAAATAGAAATGTCAGGAGCTCGGCAAGAACGTCAAGATCTTCATCAAGCGTAACAAAAGAGAAACCACGACAAAAATTGGGATAACCAGCAGACAAAGAAGATACATAAAGTAAACTTATCCTTCATGTTACTAAATGAACCCAACCAATGCACCTGACCAATTTCAAAGTATTAACATGTCACAGTAGTAAGGCTATAAGATATCATAAATGATGCATAACTTGACCCAATTATTGCATCTACTGAAGACTGCTACTAGTAGTCATGCTGTTATTATATTACTGAAAATATTTGTAAACCTAAATTA
>JXSR01S002106.1:14275-24327 GCA_000969725.1 Ophiothrix spiculata
GCCAAAATACGTTTTCATCTGCAAAAAGGGTTAGAGGCACTTTAAAATAATATCAAAAACATCAAGTTTAAAATATTTGATGGAAAATAGCTTTGAAGGTATAATAGTAGCATTTCTTCTCAAATAAGGTGGTTAATAGTATGTTTCAAATCAAATATGGAGCCTGTTGTGAGAACTAAAATGGTTGCCAAAATATGATTGTAGGCACAAATATAGATTAAAGTGATTTTTAAGCGGTATCAAAAAATGCCAAATATTTAATAGTCTTTTAAAATTGGTTAAGAGGGTAACAAGAAGGTCATTTCTTCCAAAATAAGGGTCTTACCATGTTTAAGCACAAACATGGGTTTAAGTGACTTTTAAACGGTATCAAAAACACCAAATGCTCAAAGTAATCGATAGAAAATTGCTATGATTAGGGTATAAGAAGATAATTTCTTCCCAAACAAGGGTGTTAGCATGTTTCAAATTCAATATGGAGCTTTTACAGAGATTCAGAATGACCGCAAAAATACAATTTTACGCATGAAAGTGGTTTATAGTGACTTTGAAACCATATCTAAGGCCAGGGTGAGACGAACGACGACATTGCATTTATTACAATAAATTTATTGTCGTAATTAATTACGACATGCGGTCACACGTATTACAACCTCGCATTTACTACAATAAATACAATGTCGTAATTAATTACGAGATGGGATTAGCACATCATTTTCAGCATACAGACTATAGTAATGCAATGTCGTAATTAATTACGAGGTGGGGTCACACAGGTTTTTCACCGCATTACTTTCATCTTTATTACAATAAATCTATCTCAACGACAGAAATTGTTGTCGTTCATTTTTTTTAATGCGACGACGACCCTATTGTAATAAATAGGGGTCAGACGTATTATGACAGCAAAATTTATTGTAGTAAATGCGACCTCGTCGTTCGTCTGACCCCGGCCTTTAACACCAAATGTTCAAAATAATCGATGAAAAATAGCTTTGCGGGTAACTATGAGAGTATTTCTATCCAAATAAGGCTGTTAGCATGTTTCAAATCCAATATTTTAATATGTCAAAGTCGATTGTATCCATTTTCTTGCATAAAATTGTATTTTGGTGGTCATTTTGATTCACATTGTAGGCTTCATCATTGATTTTAAACATGCAAACAACATTATATAGGAAGAAATGTTTCTATTGTTTCCATTAAAGTCATTTACCTTCTATTATTTTGTATATTTGGTGTTTTCAAAACCGTTTTAAAATTCATCGTAACCCAGTTTTGTGCCTAGAATCGAATTTCAGCAGCCATTTCTCATCTCAGTATAGGCTCCATATGGGATATGGAATAATTATGCTAACACCCTTATTTAGGAAGACATATTCTCATTGTTACCTTTAAAGTCATTTTCCATCAGTTAGTTTGAACATTTGGTGTTTTTGATATGGTTTCAAAGTCACTTTAACCTATATTTGAGCATAAAATGATATTTTTGCGGCCATTTTGGATTTCAGTACCAGGTGTATATTGAATTTGAAACATACTAACAACCTCATTTTGGAAGAAATTATCTTATTGTTATCCTCAAAAACAAATTCCATAGACAATATTGAATATTTGGTGTTTTTGATACCGCTTAAAAGTCACTTTAGTACAGCGTGTGCCTAAAATCGTATATACTTCGGCGGTCAATGCATGCTCCATATTGAGTTTTAAACATGCTAACACCCCAGTTTGGAAAGAAATAATCTTATGTTTATCCTAAAAGCTATTTTCCATCATTTTTTGACCATTTGTTGTTTTTGAAACTAATTAAAATCCACTAAAATCAATTTGTGTGCTTAAAATCGTATTTTGGCGGCCATTTTGGATCTCAGAACAGGCTCTATCTTTAATTTGAAACTTGCTAACACCCTTATTTGATATGAAAAGCTGCTTTTGTTTCCCTCAAAACCATTTTCCATCAATATTTTGGACATTTGATGTTTTTGTTACCATTTTAAAGTGCCTCTAACCCATTTTTGCAAATTTTGGCGGCCATGTTTGATCTTAGAACAGGCGCCATTTTGATTTTGATACAAACTTAAATGATCTTGCTGTAACCCTAAATATTATTTCCGGTTGATTATTTATCTCTATTAAATATAAATCAGGCAATTTAAAAGCTGTTTTGGTCCATTTTAATGAAAATCGGCTATTTTGGCAGCCATCTTGAATTTGAAATATGCATATGACATGATTTAATGTCGGATGTATTTGTTTATGCTCAAGAAGCCATTTTCCGATAATAATTTTGAACATAAAGTGTTTTACAAAATACTTTTAGGCAATTATGATGAAAATATAGTATTTTGGCGGGAGTTTTGGCGGCCATCTTGGATTCAAATCTTACTTGAGACCAGTTTTTATTTTTGGGAACATTCGGATAGTGTTTGAGAGTCATGAGGAACCTAATAAAGTTGATTTAGTTTACTCATGGCTAGGGCAAAAGACTGTTTTATGACACTTATATGGTAGACTTAATAAAAAATTGTTCACAGTTTAACCCTTTTGGGTCATGTTTCCGCATTTTTCTGCCAAATTTGATCAATTATGGCCAAAAAAAGGTATTAATTTGACGCCAATTGATTTTTTGGCACAACTTTATAATACACGGTGATTTTTTACTCGTTGAACAAACATTTGGAAAAAGAATTCAAGACATATACCAAAATCACTAAATTTTGGTTATTTTTTACCTTTTTTGACCTTTTTTTGGTCAAAATTAACCTCGAAAATGAAGTTAAGTCCCAAAATACTGTAGGCAGATGTTTTTGTGATTCGAGTAACCTAAATGAATGATTTAATTTTGAATAAAGATCATTTTGGGGCCAAAAACCGATTTTTTACCTTTTTCGTGATTTTTTCATGATTTTTGGCTATTTTGGGTCATTTTGACCACTAAATCAAAAAATTAATTTTACCATCCACCCACACGCTAATGTACACCCCTTGAAGATATGATTCCACGTGGATGGAAAGCTGTAACAAGATTTGCCCACAAAACGTTTTTTTAAGCATAATATTTGCTGTTGGCTGGTAGACTATCATAGTAATCAACAACATTGCAGAATAAACATATATTTGAATCAATAAGTCTCCAAGTGCAGATATTTTTCTTGCAGCAAATCATATTATAAAGAAAATTGTACTGAAAGTTATCTACTTTGTTAAGAATTCTTTCTTTCATCTTGAAACGAAAAATATTTTCCCAACTGTCAAAGTATACATTTTCTTTTTCTCAGATTTAATACATGAGGAATTGACATCATATATATTAAACATTTTATACAAGACTTTTGTATCGAGATCACGAATGTGTTTAAATTTGTTATTTATCAAAAACATTACTGTTTCTTTGTTTTTAGATCCAAGATTACCACTTACCTTTCCAATCTCTTGGAATTGATGCCTTCAACTTATGAAGCTCAAAGATATTGGAGGCACTTTAAACTTTCGTTGATAATTCATCCAGGTTAATAAAACGTCTACCATTTAATACGTCTTTTAAGCGTTTCATACCAGCAGCAATCCACTTGGTATTATATAAAATCTTTCCTTTGTATCTTATACAATTATTTACCCAAATGATTTCATTTTCATTAATTTTCGTTTCATTACGAACAGTTTTTTGTAACTTAAACCATGATTTAATCATGTCGATATAAAAGTCTGGTATCTTGTTCACTAGACTCATGGTATAAAGAAAACATATGAGAGACAAGGGTTAGCTGAAGTTGTTAGCTTAAATGCTCAACGTAGATGGCATTTAATTCCAAAAATTGTTACATAAGCCATAAGTTCAAATGATAATTCATTTACATTTATTAGATTTATGTAATATTTGGCGCTGCAAAACAGTACATATTAAACAGCTCTCTGCAGGACAGAACAGAATCCTACGGTGGTTATGTGTAACGATTATTTGTTATCATACATTTGCAGAATAAATTCTATAAGCACCAATTTAATATATCTTGAAATATGAGCGCTGCGAAACAGTACAAATTAGGCAGCTATAACGGTTGGCACTGCCGAGTTCAACACATTAATCAGCTCTCCGCAAAACACAACAGAATCCTACAATGGTTATGAGTAATGATTATTTATAATCATACATTTGCAGAATAAATTTTATTAGTACCAATTTAACATATATTGAAATATGAGCGCTGCGAAACAGTACAAGTTAGACAGCTATCTGTCGGACAGGTTTCTATCCTACAGTGGGAGTCGAAACTGGTGCATCTCTATTATTTAATATTCTTGCTTAATTTTGTTCAACTAGTGCAGTAAATCAAATCTTTCCCAATTAATTTAGTAATAAGAAATAAAGAAAGTAAAACGATCCGCAAATAACGTTTACAATACTGGTATTTACCCCAGACAAATGTTAGCACTGTTGAATCTTTCAATTTCATTCACATAAACTAGATTCAAATTAAATTTTGAACAGCGAAGCATAACATATTAAGCTTCAAACGGCTGGATAAAACAGAATCCTGCAGAGGTTAAGTCTCATTTAATCATTAAGAATTCCAAGAGTTATTTAATATATCAGCAAAAAATGTGTATATATATTGAATTTGATTGCTGCAAAACCGAAACAAATTAGGCAGCTATCTGCTGGACAGATGAGCATCCTGCGTTAGGAGTCAGAACTTTGGTCCATCTTTGTCATACAATATTCATGTATTCATTTTGTCCAAATAGTGCAATCAATCAATAATTTCCAAGCATCTTAGTAAAAGGAGACAAAACTAAAACATCCTTGCACATATTTGTTGCAATCATTTACCAACAGGAAAGTTGACACTAAAATTTAAGATTGTAAGTACATTAATTATATTCAAATTATACATGGAACGGCAAAGACTAGGTCGCAATCTTAAGACGCAGACCTATCGGAATTTAGATTGTAATATTCCCCTAACAGCTCTCCAAGTATCTTTTCACAAGGAGACAAAAGAAAGAAAAACCTCTGCAAATATTTGCTGTAATACTGGTATTTAACCACTGTTGAAAAAAGATTTTATTATCACTAATTATATTAAAATTGTATTTGGAGCAGCAAAGCAGTGCATATAAGACTGTGGCAGCATCCCACTATTGTCAAGTCTCATATAATTATTATCATCAAGTTACAAACATTCTAAAAGCACGAATTTGTGAATATTGAAAATTGATCGTTGCGAAACAGACATATTAGGCAGCTCTCTGCTGGACAGATCTTTATCCCGCAGTGGGTGTCAAGACTTTGATACATCTATATTATTCTAATAATCTTACATCTATTCTATATATTTACCTAATGCACGCAACATGAGTAATTTCCAAGAATAATAAAAACAAAAACGTGCTGAAAATCCCACAAATCACTCATGCATTACCACCAAAAGACAAAAAGGAAACTTAGGACTAATGAAAGGCATGATAAACCTTCATTGATAAATGATAAAACTTTTGCTCTTAAAACATTGAATTTGAACTTTAGCGGGTGGGATTTTGGGTGCGGTTTTAGCAGCTATCTGTTCGTTGAAACAATTATTGCTACCACAATGAGTTGTGAACAAAATTACATGCCTACAGAGAAGCAAATGACAAAGGAATTTATGATCAATGCTGGGTCATAAAACTCCAATTAGGTCAATGCCAAATAACAAAGGCTGAATAGACAAGCATATCAATCTCATATGCACCTTCAAATGAATAATCAATTAGGCCATAATAAAAGAAAGAATGCTATAAAACAGGCTAGGAATTAAATATAATTTGTTTCACATATAGGCAAACTATTCGCTTGAACAAATCGGGTTTTCTTGCATTATCTCATTTACATCATTTTCCGTACAACATAATTCGAGTATAAAGCCTTTTTCCATATTTATCTATCAGTAAATTTTACGATTTTCAGAAGTTTAGGATGGACATTACAACGCTACTTTCAATGTTAAAAACCATTGCAGCAATGAAAATAAATAACACTTTTAAGATCATTCTTGACAAATATTTTTGTTGAATTGTGTCGTGACAATATGCGTACAGTGTATCACTCATCAGGAAAAAAGGCCGTGCCAAGATAATAACGACATTTAATTGTAACTTGTAAATTGCTGGAGTCCTTTGCCTATTAGCTCTTATAGGACCATTTTGATGACATTTACTCCGGCTATAAAATCGCGAAAAAAATCGAATTTATTCAGGTCCCCAACAGAAGCGAACAAACTTGATGACCAAACGAGATTTAAATCACAGTAGCACATCGCATCGGTTTACCCTGCTCCTTATATCAGATAACATAGCAGATATACGTGGTGAACCTTCCGGCCAGACAAAACTGACGACGGTTACGTTTTGATTCAGTTAAGTATTCTGACTTGTTTTTATCTATGTGTTTGTTGTGTCGCTAAAGAATAAAGGGGTTGTGCAGTGGTTCAGATTTAAAACTAAAAACAACTTGCAGAATATACAATAATTGATGAGTTCAAATATGTTGTAACTGAATTTTTAGCCCAGTTTTTTTTTTTCTTTTTGTAAAATTCCTATTCTTTGCATCAACCAGTCTATGTGAGCCAATTGTGTGATCTATTTGTATTTACAAAACATTTAGACAAGCAAAATTACGATTTTGAAAACAAAATACCACCAATAACAAAAACTACTTTGAATTTATTTGTGTAAAGTTCTTAAAGTTTACAATAGCAAATGGGTCTGTTTACAAGGCAATATGTTCACCTGAGAACATAACCTCCAAACAAATAATAAGTTCAGGCAACTTCTATAAATACATAAATGTCGCCATGTGCTCTGTTGACGACAGCACTAACTTATAGACTTACGTTAAAACTGAGAAGCGATTAAAAAGGGTTATTTTCTCTAATAAATAATCATAAGTAACATCTGTGTCTCATTTCCCACTACATCTAATTAAAAGTATAGCAGGGTATGATATCTATCATTTACAAAAAAAAACAAATTCTCTGCACATATCTAATCAAATTTGATATTCCTTCAGAGTGTTGAATGATACTAATACTAACTTTAATTGTGACAAACAATTCGATTAACTTTATTTTTAAACATATCAATCTGATAAATAGACAAAACTAGGATTTTTGTGTTGTACTGCTGAGTTACTAACTGGTATCAAAAACGTTTTTTATAGTTTATTAGTATTATGATCTTTAGACATAATGTGTGTTAAAAGTAAAAATGACAAAGGTTTATATTTACTACTCCTTTGTAATAACCGGTCGCCTAATTGACAATGTGTTTCTGATAATGTTTGCTCTTCTTTTTCTAGCAGGTATCTAGAGTAACAATTATTGTATATCTGTTTTGAAATTCAGACTTAAAGCACACAAAGAGCGAAACATCCCTAATGGCCAAGACTGATTCAAATCAACAAAAGCAAGTCGTGATAACCGATTTGTCTTAGTGCTTGACTCAGATATCATCTAGAGGATGTACGTGATAAGCCTCCAAGTTAGATCACTCTCATCTTTCTATCCAAGTTTAGTTAGGATAATGTTTTTTTCTTGCATGTGTCATTACTTTTTGGGGTTGGGTTATAATAATAATACAAATGGGCCTTGTGTAGCACAGACATGCCCTTAAAAGGGGCCTCTTTACAATATATTACATTGTAAAAGAACGAGTAAAATATTTAACCTACATTAAAAAATACTATGAACAATTATTTACAAAAAGTGACAGCACGCAATATGTATATTAAAAATTAACAAGATTAGCTGTATGACATCCAAATGCATGTGAATCAAAGAGCAAATTATATACAACAAAATATGAAGAGACCCACGCAACGGAATCTCATAAGCAAAAAATATCAATCAAACAGTTGGATTATTAAAAACGTGAGTTTTTAACAATTTCTTGATGATGGCAAGTGAACTGGCATTTCTGATTTGCTGAGGCAGTCCGTTCCATATTGGTTCTGAAACTGAAAAAGCCCTCTCACAGTAAGTTGACATGCACAATCCGTGGAACTTGAAAAAGACCTTGCGATTACGAACGAAGTGAGCGAGTTGGTTTATAGGGAGTGAGAAGTTCTTTGTTTGTTGAATGGCTAACATATGAAGACAATTCCTACATGTATAAACGTTTAGGTTTATATACTGTGAAACACAAGAATGAGCACACAAATGAAGGTTGAAACTTCTGCATCACAAATATTTACTAACCTTCTTTTGGAGGCCTTTCTTACAGATACCATCTGGCGTCGTCAGCAATGAGATATGTTATGATAGCTGATCGTTTCTGGAAACGCTGATGGTGACGTAACTTCCGACCGGAAGTTACCAAATACAGTTACGATGTTAAGATTGGATCCCAAACAGGAAACAGTTCCACCCCCTTGTCTCTGTTGAGGGCGGGCTTCCTTCGATTTACATCAAGCAAAGCGTCAGCGTTTCCAGAGACGATCAGACATCATATTATCTCTCATTGCTGACGACGCCAGATGGTATCTGTGCGATACGAAGTTAGTAAATATTTGTGATGCAGAAGTTTCAACCTTCATTTGTGTATTTTATCACTATCACGTATGAGCCTTTTTTCTTATATAAGAATAAGCACGGTTTTAAAAAGTATCGAAACTTTAGAAAAATGTCTACGCTTATAATTAAATGTGCTGCTGTGTTAAGGTTCTTCGGCAAAAAAACCCACAAGTAGTATAAACAGATTATTAAATTGCTATAACTGGACGGGAAAAACACAGTGTTTCAACCAATGATCATGTTAAAAAAAGGTGCTCTTCTTCATTGCAGAGTCCTTCTTCTAATCTCAATACCAGTCACGTATTCAGTTGAAATGGGTGCTGGAAAATTATATTGAGAGATGATTTGGATTAAAATGGCGTCGTCAGCAATGAGAGATGTTATGATGAACGGAAACGTGATAACCTTGTTATAGATTTACGTGATAAGCTTTTATATTGGCTCAGGTGGTCATACTGACCTCTTCTCAACATATGTTGATTGCTAGCTTTGTCTGGCTGGTCTTTATATGTTAACCCTCGTCTTACCAACGTATTTTTTGTAACGTTTGTTATCAACGGGGGGGGGGGACCCCCCTATGAAATTTAAATTGGAGTGCTTAAAGTTGCATTGCTTTATACCATAGTGTATAGGGTAGGGTCTCCTCTATCCATTTATATCAAAATCATGAAAATCGGTCAAGGCGTTACGTAATTATGACGTCATAAGTACTTCCGAGTCGGAAAAATCACGATTTTGGTCAAAAATGGCCATCAAATCGAATTTTGCTGTAAAAGTTCTAAATATCAGAATTGTGCCGGGTTGTTTGCTTATAAATAAGAGAAATGGTGTTTCTAATATGTTCTGTAAGTTTTAGGTGAATACCATGCAGATATTTTTCAAAATGGCGACTTAAATTTTTTCAGGTGGCAACCACCTCCCCCTACCTTCCGAGTTTGACGAAGTACCCTGACCCCCCTGAAGGTGGTACCTACGAATTGGTATCGCTAAAATGACCGCAAAGGATTAACTTACAACTAATCAAAACCCCTAGATCATATTCGTTAGCGTTTTTATGCGACAGGGAATCATCCGTTAGGGGGGTATCAAAAAGTGCTAGCCGATTGGATTTCCATCAGTTCCAAGTCCAATGAATTTTGTAAAACGAAGATCAGTTGGAGAAAAAGTAGAAATGACATAGCATAATATTTTATCCTTGATAAAGTATTTATCTTAAACAGTAGTCCTTGAAAAAAGTAGATTTTTTTTTAAATGTGGACTTAACTCGATTTAGGAATAACCTATATAGGTATATGTAATATGGCATTTTATTTCATATCCTTGAAACGTAAAAACAATTGGATGTGTAATTTTGACTATTTGTAAAATTTAACATAGACCTTTTAAAAACAAAATAAGCACCTCGAATTTGGTGCGCGTTACAAATAAATTATTTATTTTCATATAGAATGTGATTACATTTTTCCCGAACACGAACATTGCATGTGTTGTGACAATGAT
>JXSR01S002106.1:29052-39460 GCA_000969725.1 Ophiothrix spiculata
TTATCGATTTTCAGATGTTTCTGAACCTGTAAATCGTATCAATGTATACTCACATCTTATCAAATATATAGTCAATAATTTAGGTAGATCATATACTTTATGATTCAAGCTCAATTCATACTCGAACGGGTAGCAAACATTTGGTCCAATGTACGAGTCGTATATGGCAATTCAATAACATGTGCAATCTAGCGCGAAATTTTGTTTGGTCTGTACTCGGTGTTGAAGTTCTTTTGTTTGGAGTCACTCGTCATTTTTACGTCACGACCAAATGTTTGGTAGGAAAACTTTTGTTTGGAGGCCGAGTATGAATTGAGCTTAACCCTCGTCTTATGATCGCCGATTGCACCAAAACGCAAAACAAGGCGACCCTGGGCATTTTCCAATTGTTTTTACATCCTTTAAGGTCATTTTTATGAAAAAAAACTTGGGGTACCACCTAAGGAGTAGTTATGGTAGGCCTTCAAGCCGGCTGGAAGTAAGGGGGGTTGCCACCTCGAAAAGTTTTAAATCGCCATTTTGACTTGGACTTGAAACTTACAGGACATGCTAGATTTGTAGATTCCTTCATTTATTAGCAAAAAATCCGACGAAAATTGTACATTTAGAACTTTTAGAGCAATTTTTTGAAAAAGTTGCAATTTTTGCCAAAAGTCGATTATTTGGTCCGAAAGTACTTTGTGACGTCATAATTACGTAACGTCTCGACCGATTTTTATGATCTTGGTATCAGTGGAAAGAGGAGACCCTACCCTATACTATAGTACCAAACAATATAACTTCGGGGGTCCCAATTTCAAAATCACAGGGGACGGGGGTGGTAACCACCCCCACCCCCTCAGGAAGACGTGTAACAAAAAGGCTCAGGAACACGAGGGTTAAAATGCGGATAACAAAAAATCAGTAGCTTATCTAACACAAAAGGTTTAAAAATGTTGAATATGGAGATTAATTTTACAAAATTGTAATATACATTAGATCTACATACTTTGGCATTGAATATCCCTCTCTTCCGCCTCAAATATATTTCAAGTGGAATATACATCATACATCGAGAGGAAATTTCTATTCATGTAACCGGCATCGCGCCACTATATATAATGGAACGTGATGGAATATACCGGAAGATTAAATGTCTTGGATTGATAGTTCTCCCTGTTATTCTTTGTTACTTGAGTTTGATGAATTTTACGAAATTTAACATTTCAACAGTGACAACATATGAGTCTCTTCGTAAAAATAGTTCATCACTCATATGAACAATCGCTTTGTCAGGAAAAATCCAATCACTTGTTAGTTGTTGCCTGAAGTCGTGTAAAAATGGGTATTTCCTCAAGCTAATATAACAACATTTTTGATAACATTAATATCCGTAGAATCTCAATAATTGCAGATCCTCAACTACTGTGTGTCTTTGAGATCTAGTTTAAGCTACCGAGGGAAATCCCCGATGACAACGCCTGATGCAAATCAGCAATAGAAAATCGTGTAATCGAATTGTATTGCTCCTTGTATCAGATAACATATAGCAGATTACGTGACAAGCCCACAGATTGACTATAATGTTGCCAGTATGGTCAATCTGCGTAACAAGTCCCCACATTGACTATACAATTGGTAATCATTGGTAATTGCATCATATTTTGGTACCAAACATGATGCAATTAACATTTTTATGATCAATTTCAACGTTAATTACGTCAAACGTAAAGAGCGCACTTTCATACTGAGAAGAAATTCAAGCAAATAAATATATAGGTGAGGGATCAATGTCTGAAGACAGGAGAATCATTAATGAACATTTTAATGACCTTTTTAAGTGAAACACCTTTACAATGTTAATACGAAGATGTTTTATTTTGGTTGTGTCTTAATGATTACATAATGCTCATTAAAATGGTTTTCATTTGTCAAAGTGTTACTGTAGCAGTATGGTTATATTTAACAGCATTACCACTGAACAAACATTAAAAGTTACACCCACAAGGACATTTTAAATTACCTCCTTCTTTTCAAGATTAAACTGCCTCCTTGCAGATTTCAACATTCTTTGACTCTAACAACAACGTTTTGGACGTTTATGCATTTGTTCTCCTTCCTGTTTTCACTGCAATGTTCTGTTACAGGTTAGGAATAGTCCAGGATGTTGAGATGTACTGTCCGTCAGATAACCCCAAAAAGTAAACGTAAATAAGAAAAAAGAACATCACACTATGAGCAAAATAAATACCGGTATATTGTCACAGACAGTCGAGGCATTCGAATCCTCTCCCAAGTCCATCTAAATCATGTCATATCGAGGAGACAGCAAATACGACCACTGAAACACGTTTTTTGGACACAAGACATTTTTATATTGGTTTCTTCAAGCGTAATGTCCGATGTATTATGCCACAGGTGTGTCAACGCAAATTCAATTCATTGATAATTCAACTAAAGAATTTGTTTTTAGATTGTTTTAAGATGTGTTTTGCTCCAGTTCAACCTTAGAACAAACTCAGTTACAGTTGTTGAAAACATTTCGCAGGGTCGACCTTTAATTCATAGAGCATGATCTTTAAAGATATGTAAACAGATGAAGATGACCAGAGGGACTATTTATTGCTCCATTGCCACATCAGTAACATGTAGACAACCCTTTTTGATAAATAAACCTGACCTAAACTTTTCTAAAATGTAATCTTGATTGGCAATTCGTGTATGCATGTGGAAATAGCAATATAGATCCACAAATGACGAATAAAAGAAATCCCTCGTGACCAAGGCTGATTCAAATCAACAAAAGTAAGTCGTGATAACCGATTTGTCTTTCTCCTTGATTCAGATATCAGATAGATAATGTACGTGGTGAGTCTTCAATTTAGGTTATTCTGACATCTTGAGTAATCTTTTTCAGGTACCAACTTTTTCTTGCCTGATTTATTGAAACTCGTTTCTTCATAGTATTGATAACACAGTTTTTTTTTATTTTATAAATTTATAGATTGGTTGGGGTTTTCTTTTTTGGTAACCCAGCAATGATAGAGGGTTTGAAAAGTATCGAAATAATATACTCTTAATATTATCTTTCATTTTGGATTGTGATATTCAAAATAAAGTAAATACAATTCCCACGACACTCACCATTTAATATTCCGTAATATTTTTGGAGAAACCCTTCTCCTTCCTCAGCGGGTGTTGGCTGGATAATGCCTGCTGCAGAATATAATGATTATGTGGTAGAAACTATGTTTATCATGTCCCGTTCTTTCACAATTTGAAAGGTTTAACCGTCTACTGTATTTACTAAAGAGCTAACATGATTAACATACACTTAAGGGTTTCTTTTTCTAATTGTAGTATGAATGCTGCTGAATCCTCTACTACTGAACGTAGATGGTCTCCTATTAGGTGTTTCTAGTAGTACAGAATACATTTCAAGGAAGATACGGGAGACCATTTATATCAAAAGAAAATCCAGCCCCATATTAAACAGAGACGGGGGCCGTGAACTTTCCCAAACCTACGATTCTCTACTAGTAGAAACACATAATAGGACGCCATCTACGTTCAGTAGTAGAGGATTCAGAAGCATGCATACTACAATTAGAAAAAGAGAACCTTAGGTGTATGTTAATCATGTTAGCTCTTTAGTAAATACAGTAGACAGTTAAACCTTTCAAATTGTGAAAGAACGGGACATGATAAACATAGTTTCTACCACATAATCATGATAAATCCTCGTTTTTCTTATCAGCTGAGAACTTTTCCTTCTTACAATCTCAGTATCTGTCATGCACTCAGTTAAGTAGGAAGCTGGAAATCCCTTAGGAGTTGATTTTGATTCTAATAACAAATGAAAACAGCGATAATCATGCAGTGTATTCAAGAGATGAGCTTTAATATCGTCTCAGGTGACCAAACACTGACGTCTTTTAATTTGAATATTTTTTTGCCAGCCTTGTCTGGTTATTCTTCACATAAATATGTTTTGAAAGTTAGACATAACATCGGGACTAATAAAGTCACACTGTTAAAGGAAGATATATATTTGTATCAAGTAGTATGACAGAATTATATACATATAGTAGGTCAGGAAAGATTAAGTATTACATCAAACGTTTCTCTTGCAAAACATTCTCTTGAAAAAACACGTCAACCCCCCGTGCTCCTGGGTTATTATTTGTAACACAAATTCCGAAGGTGCGACAATAAACATGATAAATAATAAATAAGTAATTAGGGTAAATAAAACCAGTAACGGGTTAACAAAATATTTTATAAAAACCAGGGGGAGTAGGACATGACGTCATCAGATTTTGAAACTCCCATTCAAAAAACTTGAATTTTAAATAAAGCTCCAAAATGTCATTTTATGCCCTTACATGGCGTATAAAAATATGCAGATTCCAAATCCGTTGAGGTTGGGACTTCAACCTCGGAAAACTAAAAAGATATTTTGACTTTTTTGAAAAATAAACGGATATTTAATTACAGATAGTGTGACGTCATACGAGACATGCGCTCTGTATCGCTGCCGTTTCATCGAGAAAATAGGCTCGTTTAAGCCGAGGTTTAAGTATTATAAAATCCCCGCAGATTGTATCTAATCTCCGTGGCGAAGAGGATAGGGCGGTCGCCTACGGCCCGGAAGATCCTTGGATCGATTCTTACTTCGGACAGTATTTTCGGGTCTCATTTTTTTTTTCTTCTTCAACCTCCTTTTCTTATGACTCTTTATCAGTATCTATATCTAAAAACAAAACAAAAATCGATAGGGTGTTTTTTTTTTCAAATACCTAAACAAATATGATGCTATTCAGCCCCGGCATTCAGCATGCACTGCATGATCGTGCATCAAAAAAGTGGTTTATACATTTTTGATAATGATGGCATACACATACATGCATAGGATCTATAATAGAAAAAGATTCAGCTCGTGATTCCGGGCTTTATATTTAGCAAAATAGCAAAACTTGGTAAATATTTCAAATAAATCTTCTCAGTGATAACAATTAAACACGTGATCATCACCATCCTCGTACATTTTTATTGAAGGCAGTAATTTATTTCGGTGGTTTCAGTGGTGGTACCGTACGTCGAAAAAGGGATCGTCCTACCACCACTGATAAAAACTTACAAAATGCAATGTTATGCATTTATAAAACATTTGAACAAGGCTAACTGCCTTGATATTTATTTCATTACTTATTCACTTTGACAGGCTAACATTGGTACATACTCGTACTTTTTACTTACACAAATTATAGGGGCTGAGAGAATGTAGAAAAGTAATGACAAGTATGTAGACGAAGATACTCAGATGAAACAAAGACGACATCACTATCTTTATCCGTAGGGATTCTTGGATTGACCCAGTTAACACAGCAACCTGGAATGCTTAAGACACATGGGAGTTGCCTCAACAGATGGGAAACAGATTTGTGATCATAAAAAGTATGTCAAGATAATGACTGCTTATTACTTTGAAAAAAATGGTTGCTTCTTGTTAGAAACAAACAAATTTTGATATTGGTGGGAAAAAATGACTAATATGAAATATAATTTATTTATAAATGTATACATATGTTTATAAAAATAGATATTATTTTATCCCTAGAAAGATTTTCAGTTTGAACTGTTGTTTCTTGGTATAATTTGCCACATCAAAAAGACCATCCTGGGCTGGTGCAACGTAGTTATATAAATTATGCAAAATGATATAAAGAAGTTTTCGGGTAAAGCACGATCAAATTATCTGGTAATGAATTTGTTTTTACCGAAATAAAGCTTTTTTATTCTTTTGTTGGTTATTGTTTGTGAATGCAATAAAATTATGATTTCCGTTAGTGGAATGTTGATTTTCTTTTTATTAACACTATTTCCCAACCGTTGGTGCCTAATGGGGGGGGGGGGGTTCCTAGTGACCTAGGGGGGAATTTCACGTTGAAAATCTAGTCAATGATAAAGCATGTAATAAGGACCAAAATACAAAAAAAAATTGAAAAATGGATGAACCGTTTCAAAATGGCGGCCCAAAAACCATTTTTTGTGTCGCGTCAAAAACGTTCCCGCACAAATTTCATTTGTACAAGTACAATTACATTGCGTAAATAAAATTAGAAAAAAATTAATTGGTTTCGATTTTATGGGCAAAACTAATTTGGACAGCGCCCTCGAAAAATCACTTTATGCTAATTAGCACGAAAACGACTGGGTCGATTTGAATTTTTTTTGCCACTGAGGGACCTGCTGCATTAAGTTTGACAATTACATGGAGCGGCGATGTAAAATGTTTTCGCGTTTCCAAGCTACGCGCGAAAACCTGTGGTAGGGTCCTTAGGGCCCCCCCCCCCCATGGTCACTTAACTGTTAAAGAGTATTTTTTTTTTGTAGAACACTGAGATAACTTTTTTAAAAATGTAAAAAGAACCAGAGCAGTAGTGACACCAGTAATGTCTGCCCAAACAAACTAAATACCTGCCAGCATATCTTAGGGGAATTGTGATATATCAAAGAATGAGACATTTAAGAAACATGAGTTGCTTATTTTATTTGATTGTCGTTTACCTATCTTTGCCCATGGATACTGTCATTGTCAATTATAATGAAAAGCAAACGTTTTTTTGGAAATGTCCATCAGATTTAATCTTGCATAATGCACACACTTTTCCATTTTTTTCTGAAATGATAATTCAAACAGTAGTTTATGTCTTTAACTTTGGTATCATTTTAAAGCTGATTAACAAGCTTTCTAATCGTACCAAAGCTCAATTTTGATTGAAACATTCCAACATGTACCTCATCACATAATACTGAGTAAGAAGGTATTGTTCACAGGTAAAAAAAATTGCAATGAGACTGAAACAACAGGCAACCCGAGACATAATTAACCCATCCCAACCAATATATTCCAATTATACACTGAAAACCTAAACTGGTCAGTGTGACTAACTTTAAGCTATTCCAGATGGTACGCATCTAGACTAGCTTTAAGTTAGTCAGTATTGCTGGACTAACAAGGATGACTAACTTGCTGGACTAGTCTCATTTTAGTTGCTTGACTAGTTTTAAGTTAGTCTGTTGACCAGCTAGACGTTAGTCCAGCAAGCTGGATTAGTTTAGGCTAGTCGCTTGACTAGTTATTGACTAGTTTTAATTTAGAAATTGAAGGCAATGTTGAGATCATTGGCATGTCTTGTTTGATCTTGTCTATGAAAAACACGCTTTGTCAGAATTTCATAAACTTAATGAAATGTATAATAATGTTGTTCTTGTAATTACAAATAACACATTTACCCTAAAAAAACAAGCACGTAAATTATATTTCCACCCAATAAAGTATTTTTATAGATGAATTGGACATTTCTATCGCGATAATATAGAAAATATTTTGTGAATATCTGAAATTCATCTCCAAAGACATATACAAAGCTAAACAAAACCCTTATAACAAAGCCCGATTCAAAACAACAATATCAAAACGTGACAACCGAGTTATAGAACTCCTTAAACTATAATAAGTTATTCTGACGTATTAATGAATCTTTTTTGATTAGGATAATGTTTTCTTTCGGTTTCATTCGTCTTTTTTCATTATTTGTTTTGCTTTGTATTGGTTTGCCTAGGTTTTTTTTCAAAGTCTCTTGTATGGTTGTGAAAATATATAGTTATTGTTGCCTATCCAAACTATACATAAACGTGATAGTCTAAAAACACTTTGACAATAAATTGAGCAAATAATCATATTAAACGAGTTGTTTTTCTTCTCAGCCGATAACTCGACCTGCTTCTAATCTGAATATCAGTCACGCTCTCGGTTAAGGGGGATTCTGGAAATCCGCTGAGAATTGGTGTCGATCAGTACTGGTCTCGATACAAATCAACAAAAGAAGACCGTGATAACCATGCAATGGATTTATAGGATGAGCTTTAAAATATTGTCTCAAGTGACCATACTGAGTTTTAGTGAAACGGTTGTTGTTTTGGTAGGTTTGTCTGGCATTTCATAACAGTGTTTTTATAAACACGTTATTTACGTTACTAAGCTTTACAAGACGTTAGACACACCGCCAGGACTCACATAAAATAGTTTTAAAGAATGCTAGATGTGTAATCCGTTGTATCAAGTAATATAACGGAATTGTATATTTGAAGAGGTTCAGACAGTAGGAAAGACTTATTATCATTAGCAAACGTATTAGTCATTTCTCTAGTCTAACACCTTTTTAGGTGCCACGCCACAAAACAGCTCCCCATTGACTTACTGTACAAAATGGCTTGTAAGGTTTTTTCTGGGACACCCTGTAGCTGTAGTCCGGGTTGTACAGTGAAATATAGGCTAACAACTCTCACGCAACATTAGATTCACGCTTTATTACGTTGTGGCCTATGGAAAGCGGACTACCATTTCAGGGGGACAACGATTACTTTCACACCGGATAGCAGTGCCAGTTTATTTAGTGTAGTGGACCCTGCAACCATTATTCCGAGCTGTCAGTTCATGTTTTCCTCATTGACAAGATCTTGTATCATGTATAAAATGTTCATAATTATATACTTGTTGTAAAATAAATTGCTGATGATGAACTACTAGTATTTTGAGATCGCAGACAAAACAGGTCCGCTTTAAATATGACACATACTCAAAAATAATCATCACCAGGTGTGTATAGTAACGATGTGGTAGATTCTAGTTTAGTGTGAAACTCCCCAGAGGCATACTAAGATATTCAAGGATTTTTGTATTTCCAAAGTAAGGAACTAATATCTACCAAAGAATTAAAGAAAAAAATCATTAAAATGCATCTAAGATTTAAAGAGATTTGGGCAATTATGTGATCCAAAATGGCCACCAAAACATATTTTGCGGCTATTGGCGGTCATAATGGATCAATGAAGGTCAAAAGTCATGTAAAACACTTCTAGAGATAATTTAGTTCATTTGCAATACATTTATTAGAGGTAAAATACCTCTGGACTGGTTCAATGGTAGGGGTCGGACTGGAATGGGTTAATGCAGTTCAATCGACCATCCAGGGGTACTCATAATTAGCACAGGGATGTGAGATATTGGCACCTCAGAATCCACACAATCTTTATGGATAGTTAATTTTACTACTCTTTAACATCTACAATCATTTGAAAATACATCTTTAAGAGTCATAATCTAATCAAATATTGAAAAAAAAAAGTTTTACAAGCACAATGGTAACATCCATTCAACTCCTTTAAAGGTGTAGGTTCATATCTTAGTATGTGTGGATTTACCTTTAACTGATTGACCCTGACCTGTGAAATGCAAATTGTGAAATTTTAACCTCAGCGCGCTTCTTGTTTTCTCTCGAGAGGCAAAAGAAAGTATGCAACCCTGGGGATGAGGCTAATATGAAAATACAAAAGAATTAGAAAAAAGGTATACCAACCATTTTACATTTCATGTAATATCTCTGAAAGTATAAAGAATATGGAGGTGAAATTTTACATTTAGAATCAGAAAAATATAGGCTTTGATATGGTATCAAAAAATATACTACTTTCGGGTAAAGCCCAGGGAGATAATAATGTGATCGGAACCTACACCTTTAATTAATGTGATATCTAAACAAATTTAAAGTATTGAACACGAGTTATGCAACCATTTAATTGGCCAATTATATAGGGTTTATATCAAATGTAGTATATTTTGATAATTCAAATGCTGGATAATTTCCGCTACACACAGCCCATGTTATTATAGAGAGCTCTTGCTTCTTGACCTCTGAAATTTTACTCCTAATAAATGTGCTGACTAAAATGGACGACTGATTTGTGCGTTGTTGATTCAGAATCAAAATCTACGCGCTGTAGTGTTGAATTTATGGCAAATGAAAATGATGAAAGTGGAAAACGAAGTAAAAATGGAATTCGGAAAACGAATCAAATTCTAGGCTTCAATATAAAAATCTATACGAAATGAAATTAAATTGATATAAATGATGAAAATGATATGTAAATTTAATGAGAAAAAGGAAACTTAAAAGATAAAAACAAACAAATATGTAGTGATAAAGGGGCACCCAAAGGACTTGATCAAGTCCAGCATACTGATGATCGTCCTTGATGAGAAGCCGATAATTTAATCAAGTAACCAGTTACCGGGATTCTAAAAATGCTTATCGGTGCATCATAAGACATAGACATAAGATTCATTTCTTCCACAAATGCAAAGTTAAAGATTAAACACATCTAAAGATACTATACATTATTAACTGTAAATACAACATTGTGGAGGAGAACTGAGAAGTCAGCTTAAAGCCTGTCAAGTACCAGACTCCGAATACCTTAATAAAAATAGAAACTAATGAGTGCACACTGTCCTCTCTATCCACAATGCGATGGCCACAGAGAAGAATGAGAGGACAGGATGTTTCATTGTGATGAAATAATA
>JXSR01S002108.1:9998-36180 GCA_000969725.1 Ophiothrix spiculata
TCAGGAGAATCATTTATGTTGTGATGATTCATAGCTTATGATAGATGATTTGGTTACATACAGCGACATTTAATGATGGGAACTGTGGGGCAACAATTTTGGAGATATCAATATTGAATTTATTTTAATAGGGGAAAATCCCAGAGAGGCATGTTACTGTAAAGTGATTTAATTTGGCGAGGACAAATTTATCAACAATTTTGCTGGGGTTTAATTTCACTACATTAGAGCATTATACATTAGTTTGAATGGTAAATAAAATTTTACTGAGGGATTTAATTTAGCCAATTTGCAGTCTAGCGAAATTAAATCCCTAGCAAAAATTAGTCATTATACATTTTTAAGTCTACTACTATATATATAATGAAATTTGTAACTATCATACTTTTTAGAATCGAGAAACAAATATCCAGGTTTGGTTTTCTCAAGTTTTTTATTTTACTTTGGGAAAATTGCAGAAATTAGGTCAAAGGTGGTGGTCATTTTGCCACAAAAAATGGCAAAATTGGCCACTTTTGACCTATTTTGGGCAATATTTCAAAAAATGAAATGAGAATCAATAATTTGAGAAAACCGAACTTGGACGTTGATTTCCAGATTCTAAAAAAATACTTTAGTTCTTATTTTTACAAAAGCAAATTTTACTTAGGCTTTCCAGAAATTTTTGGTGCCAAAAGTCCATATTTAAGGCCTATTGCCAAAATTTGTAGGTATTTGGCAAAAATTGGCATCACCCTTCAGCATACAAATTCATTCTAGAAATGTATACTTTTATATGGATTTAATTTTCAGTTGGGGTGGTAAAGAAAAGAAAAAAATTTCAGAAGAGCATGGTTAAAGAACTCACAAAAATCTTCAGGGAAAATGCATATCTTCAGAAGATAGCATTTCTGAAGAACGCAATGTCTTCTGAAGAGATCATTGACTTCTAATGGAAAATACCTCAGGAGACCATGGCTAATGAACCAAATATAGTCAGTAGATGGCACATATTTATTAATAAATAATATTTCATCACCAAACCAATTTTGTTGCTAGATTAATTGAACAACAGAAATTTGGTGCACTCTGCGAATATGCGGCAGTCAATATAAAGTATTGTGTAAATGCCCTAACCCCTGCCCTTACTGTTAACTATATATTATACAATAAACCTTTTTATAACACCATATGGTACTTTAGGAGGTGAATAAAATGTCTGTAAAATAATTCTATTTAAAAAAAACAATGTCAATGACTTTCATTAATGAAATTTTATTTTGTGTTACATCAAAAATCAATGTTTCTTTTCCTCCGATAAATGCAATGATTACAATGATTCCTGTCGGAGCAATTAAGCTTAATTATCTGCGACTTGAAGGTCATTCACATTTTGACATAGAAACTATTTTTTGTACACATTTCTCAAGGACAATGGCCATTTTAAGCAAATGAGACACATTTTACAATATGACCCCAACCTTCCACCGATTAAATAGTGAGACAAAATACGAGAATATGACCCAACCTTCCACCCCTCCCCCCCAAAAAAAAAATAAAATAAAAATATTATGACTGTGTTTGTGGTTTTGGGTTCTCTTTGTGGACAATTTTGTACTTTTTGATGGACCTTTTTAGTTCATTGTCAAATTTAGGGGTGGGACACCCCACCCCACGACACCCCTAAATACAAGCCTGCCTTTCAGTATAATACTTTCTAGACTTCACATTCACATGCAAGGTTACTTCAATATATCTTTTCATATATAAGCTTGCCCTTCATAAAAGGATTTTTCATTAAAAAACAAACAAATCACTGCCAGTCCCATTAATCATATTTTACACCTCCAATGTCTTATTATTAATCTTGATTTAATTTAACAAATTGAACCTAACATTTTTTATAACTATTTAATCATATCTATGTCAAAATGTGAATGACCTTCAAGTCATAACATGGCCGCTGCCACGCCTACTTCCATTAAGGTAATAAGTACATGAGACCTAGACAGAATACAAATGCAACATTGGTAATAAATGACATAGTAGAATAATGACTGGCAATGAGTCAATGTCACAAGAGGAGAAACATGATCGCAGATAATTAAGCTTAATTGCTCCGACAGGAATCATTGTAATCATTGCATTTATCTGAGGAAAAGAAACATTGATTTTTGAATGTAACATAAAATAAATTTTCATTAATGAAAGTCATTGACATTGTTTTTTTTAAATAGAATTATTTTACAGACATTTTATTCACCTCCTAAAGTACCATATGGTGTTATAAAAAGGTTTATTATATAATATATAGTTAACAGTAAGGGCAGGGGTTAGGGCATTTACACAATACTTTATATTGACTGCCGCATATTCGCAGAGTGCACCAAATTTCTGTTGTTCAATTAATCTAGCAACAAAATTGGTTTGGTGATGAAATATTATTTATTAATAAATATGTGCCATCTACTGACTATATTTGGTTCATTAGCCATGGTCTCCTGAAGTATTTTCCATTAGAAGTCAATGCTCTCTTCAGAAGACATTGCGTTCTTCAGAAATGCTATCTTCTGAAGATATGCGTTTTCCCTGAAGATTTTTGTGAGTTCTTTAGCCATGCTCTTCTGAAATATTTTCTTTTCTTTAACTCCCAAACTAAAAATTAAATCCGTAAAAAAGTATACATTTCTAGAAATGAATTTGCATGTTGAACATAATGGTGATGTTAATTTTTGCCAAATACCTACAAATGTTGGCAATAGGACCAAAATATGGATTTTTGGCGCCAAAAAAAATTCCTAAGTAAATTTGCTTTTGAAAAAATTATTACTAAATTATTTTGTTACAATCTAGAAATCAATGTCCAGGTTCGGCTTTCTCAAATGTTTGATTCTCATTTTATTTTTTGAAATATTGCCAAAAATAGGTCAACAATGACAATTTTTGCCATTTTTATGGCAAAATGACCACCTTTGACCTAATTTTTGCCATTTTTCCGAAGTAAAATCAAAATCAAAAACTTGAGAAAACCAAATGAAACCTGGATATTTGTTTCTCGATTCTAAAAAGTACTTTAGTTACAAATTTCACAATATAGTAGTAGACTGTTAAAAGTGTGTATCGACCCTTTAATTTGCACAGATAAAATGCCTCTCTGGGATTTTCCCCTATTAAATTCAATATCAATATCTCCAAAAATGTTGCCCCACAGTTCCCATCATTAAATGTTGCTGTATGTAATCAAATCATCTATCATAAGCTATGAATCATCATAAATGATTCATGTAAACCCTGTCTGAAACCAAAACAATATGATACCATATCCCAACTTTTATCATTCAATGTTTTCAAATACCTATGAGAATTCAAATTTAAAAAAAAAGTGATATTTTCAAAGTCAAATCACGCATAATGCAATTTTCCAGACATGTAACTCAATGCGGATGCGATAGGATGAAACCAGCTAAATGTCAAAGACTTAGTCATTTATTTGAAGGTGAAATTCCCAGGGTGTACAATTCTATAGCTCAAAAATCTTGCACAGGTCTATATTGCTATAGCAGGGTGCATTTTGTTCCTATACATTCCTTAAACATGTGACTCATACTCATTAGTGAAATCACTCATGTTCAGGGAAATGTTTGAAATTTATGTCAAGTTTGTGTCGCTTTCTCTTGTGTAGATGAGAAATGAAAATTAGAGTTGTCAACCTGCAGCAGAATTAATTTATTAAAAAAAATGAATTAATTCAATTTTTTCCCTATGCGGTCAAATGTAAACCAATCGCATTTTGACCGCATACTAATCACATTTTCCCCATCAAAGTCTCCTTGTGCCAAGTTGGTTGATCAATATGTACTTTTGTTTTATTTTGCACCTTGTATAATTATTACCCATCCACAAAATTAGGCTTATTTAGGTAAAATTAAAATCCTTTGAAATGAGCTTTCCAGCAATGTATAACTTTGTGGGTTGTAAGTATAAATTCTAAATGAGTTACAATAGTTTGAATACATATTGGGGAGGTTTTACCACTGTAACCACTTCGTAACCTTGCCGCAAGGTTATGTGACAAGGGTATCACGCTCCATATACCAAGTGACTTGAATCAATTTTTGACAAAGACTATAGACGTATTCATTACAGCTGTATCATCCTGTCAAAATATTCATGTTATGTTGGAAATTAATCAAGCTTATTCATGTTGTATGAAGATTTAGTTACATATCAGCATAAAATCCATTATCTCCCAAAATCAATGTAAAACATACCCTGAATAAAAATAACAAAGATGAAAACTTAAGGATACATTACCTCAACAATTTCATTAGTAATTGCATGCATCTGAAGGGCACCATTCAGTTTCTAAATATCATGACTGACGACCATGTTGTTGTCATGTTTTTATATGTGACTGTCCATCCCAAACCAGCCATAAATGCTTGTCATTTTCACTTTTTTAAATATTTGCGAAGACAATGTTATAAGGATTAGAATGACACCTCAATGAACTCCATGCCATGTAGTTAGATAGGGCGAGTGACCAATCACCAATGCATCACGCATGTTATGTGTTTAATGCTCAAAACAAATGCCGTCAGGACACAGGCCAAACAAGTACTTAGATCAATTAGCGGTTACCGGCATCTTATTTTGGATAAGACTTCAGAGCCCAGCATACTGTTGGGATTTTCCCTGCATAGAAATCCAAGATGATGCAGCATCTATCCATTCAGTCTGGCCCCATGACTAAAGATCAATCTCATTTCCCACTTGTGGAAATATCACTTTGTAAAATGGGTTATGAGTCTCTTTTTGCCATTCTCCAATAAGACTACTGATCTACATAATTCAAATCCCAACCTTGTTTCTGGACTAGGCCTAATCCCCAGAGCTTAAGTCCACTTCTTGTTTTTCCCTTGTGTGAAACTTTACTTTAAAACATCTTCACCCACGCACAACATGTCGTAAAGGATTTCTGCATTTTTTGGTTCATATTGTGTGATATTCAAAAAATGCTTTTAAAAAATAAAATATTACATCAATTGTAGAAAGCTCTTTTATAACTTGGCCAGATTTTCATTATCAAGATTAAAAATTAATATCAATTACATTTATGATACTTTTGAAAACCCAACTGCATTTAGTGTTATTTTAAAGTATGAATGACAACACTGAGCTGAATTGTAAACTATGCAACTATTTAGTAGTGTTGATATTGCTTTTTAAATTATAAATATACTCATAGCTCCTTTGGCTCTATAACCATCAGAAAGGTTGTTTCCCTTTTATTTCTCCTGGGTGATATTTAAGCCCATATGATGGAATTATATAACAACGACACCCACACAACTTCACGCTTGTGCATTTCTCTCTTTATCATTTACTTTCATATATCAGTTGTTTTTATTTTCAAATATACCTTGTATTACCAACTGTTTTGAAAAATGCATACCATATTGGTATATCAGAAAATAAAATCAAAATCTTCAGATTGTAACTTGTTTATTTATAATCTTGGTAAATCATATCAATAAAGTTGTAGCTTCTGGATGGTCATCATTGATGCTGAGGCTTTCTTTATTCATACACACATGGAAATCAACATGGTACACAAATTTGTGATGCTTAACCAAGATCAAGAAAAAAAATACAATAAAGTATTCTATCACTTTAGGCTTCTTAGATTTAGCAATATGATTAGGTCCAGACACAATTTCTCCACTTGGATTATCGCATGGATATGCGATAAACCAAGTGGAGAAATGTTCAAGAGTTGCTAAAAAAAAAGTAAATTTAAAAAGGCCAAAAAAAAAAAAGGTTTGTCTCAGAAACCCGTGCGCATTACTATGTGAAAGTGGATTTAGCGCGTAGACCTACGCGCTGCCCCCCTTTTTTTTTATCGATAGTAATCCAGCGATCGACCATCGTCCAAGTTTCTTTATGTCTATAACGACCGAAGCTAAATGATTCGCGGCAGCTTCTTTTTTTTTTTAATTGGTACCCGGTGTTTTGAGTACCAGCGAACCAGGCATACACGCTTTGCATGCTGGGAAGGTCATAACGGAGACAATATGCAAAATAAATCCACTGAATCATTGCGATTTTTAGTAATTTTATTCTAAATTCAAGCGAGATTTATTTATTTATAACTTTTTTATTTTGTGTTTTCGTCTACCGCATACGTGTTGAGTGACAGTGGCGGTGACTTCACACACGTAAGTTGGACAATCAAAATTTTAGAACGTAAAAAAAAATAATAATAATCCCGCATACCGTATAGCTATTTTTCTAAAAAAAATAAATAAATAAAAAATCGCATAGCGCGTAGCGTTTTTGCAAATGGTTTCTGAGACATATTGTAAAATGTGTCTCATTTGCTTAAAATGGCCATTGTCCTTGAGAAATGTGTACAAAAAATAGTTTTTTTATCACTTCAACCTGTTGGCCTTTTGATATGATAGGATATACAGGCACTTAGAAACTCTTTTTAGAATGGGTATAGTATTATATTCCTACCAACCATAACTGATTTTAGTATGTCTGACCTTAGATTTTGGCGCAAATTGGTGAAATACAACAACTTGAACTGTTGTCCGTACACAAGAATTAACTCAAATTGGCAATTTTGACTCGATTTTTGACCAAACAACGTCTTATTTTACTTACACTATATATTTCAAGATCATTTAGAAAGTTGTTTTCAACTCATATGGATATGTAAAAGCAGTAACAAAGTTAAGTCTTTCCATTCGTTGAATGTTTTTTGCGCAAATTTAAAGTTTGTAAACACTTATATTGCCCATTTCTGGACTTTTCCACCATACGTTTGTATAGCGAGTGCTGTGTGCAGTGATGCAGTAAAAATTATTCAGTGATTAAATAGTGAGACAAAATACGAGAATTTTTTCCATATTAGAATGCTACATAAAACGGTTTTCCATACATTGATAGTAGTATGTGGTAATTGCTTCAAAGGCATTTACTGAACAGGCCCGTAGCCAGAGTGGTCATTTCAAGCTATTTAGGGGGTTCGATTTATAGGAGTATCCCTTAGCAGACCTCTATAAAGCCCAGTTTTATATTTAAACAATTTAGGGGGTTCGATCAAGCCCCCTGAACCACCCCTGGCTACAAGCTTGCATCATGTGCCTAGCTGTTCCACAAATATATAGTTGTTGCAGGAATCATGGCCAGTCCCGAAAAAAACTTAATTTAGAATGATGATATAAATTAAGGTCAATTTATTTAGGGAAATGCAGTCAACATGAGTTGAATATTAAGTATTGAAATATTAATAGCTTTATGAAGATGATAGGGAACAAAAAAAACAAATTGTGGGCTTTGTAGACCCATATTTTATGATTTGGCTTTTTGTTTTAGTTTTATGCTTTGCCAAAATTGTATAAAGAATTTTTTAAATAAATCTTTTTAAAAAATTTGTTCACCTTTTCTCCACATTTTTCAGTTTTCCTCTCTCCAGTTTCCAGATTTTGGACCATTTCAGGTCAATTTGAACCTCCATAAAAGAAAAAGTAAGAAACAATTTGTCCAAATAATCTTAAATGGTCCATATGCCTGCAAAACAGTTTTTTGGTTTTCATCTTTAGTATTTTTTCTTACATAACCGAACATATTTTTAGAAAAAGGTTGAATGACACCAAACAATGTAAGTGTTACTAAGGTTCATTGTCACCATTGTGTTACAATTTATTTATCAATACCCTTGGGGTGAAAAGTTATATAACAGTGCCTTAGATGAAAGTTTGAATCTTTAAACAACAGATATGTAGATAACAGAACAGTGATGGTATTTTTTCTCTGATCCTCCGATTGGAGGAATTGCTCTTATTTCCCTATTTAGTCTTTCTACAAAAACATAGAGGAGACTCGCAATTTCCTTTTTGCATGCTCTGTGTGGGGGTTTGTGTGTGGCATATTTTCCTTTTCCAGAATCCTTAAATCTCATCCCCGATAGTAGGTTAACAGACAATTTGCTAGTAAATGTCAACAAAATTATAGTTTACATTTCTATGATCATCTCCCCAGGCCTTTTCAAGTAGAGCGCAAGTCTAAATTAGAGCTTAAAATATATGAGTTGACCAAAGTGATTTGATGTCCCTGCAGGCTTTTGTGGAGTAAATGCTTCAAAAATGTGGTTGGTCAACTTATGTAAATACCGAACTTGCAACTGATATCATGGTTCGCGTATCATTTTCATGTTGGATTTATTTCATGTGTTTGCATGAAAAAATATATATAGAAAATGGAAGTTTTTACCATTATTTTTTATTTTTAGGTAAACAAAGCTTTTATAGCATCTAAACTAGCTAGTCCAATATTTTCAGTATATAGGATTGTTAAAGAAAAGAAAATATCTTCAGTAGAAAGCATGTTTATCTTGGCAATTGCATAGCTAAATAAAATAAAATAGTAATTTTGGAGAGCATGGCTAAAGAAATTCTGCAATATTTTAAGTAGATAACATGGCTTGAGGATAAAATATGTCACATGCATTAGTCTAACTCAAGTGCTGATTTTATGGCTGTTCATCACCATGACTGTTTGGTCATCTCATACCAGCGTGCCTGGTATATATTTTTACAATGCTGCTATTTCAGAATATGATGATTTATCAAACTTTTGGGGCAAGGATATATGTAAATGGTTTGTCAAATGGTAAATAGTTGAATTGGACGAGTGGATACAGTAGTATGACTGAATAAAAAAACTAGAAAAGCATTGCTAAAGAATGCAATATCTTCAGTAGATAACATCCTATAGAACACAATATCAGCAGTAGATAATCTTTGGTATATAGCATGTTTTAATCAAAATATATTCTGTAAATAGCATGGCTCTCAAAAATAATTACAATTGTAAAAAAAATCTCACCCATTCATCATCAGTAGATAGTTTTATATTAGGCCCGGTGCAGACTCCTCTATCGTATAGAATATTTTGCTTAGAATATTCTATGCTGACGACAAAATGACGTAGGTCATCGAATAAAACTGTATGTTTTATTCGGTCACTACGTCATTTTGTCGTCAGCATAGAATATTCTAAGCAAAATATTCTATACGATAGTGGAGTCTGCACCGGGCCTACCACTGAAGTAGATCCATGCCATTTACCTGATAGAATTTAATCACATTGTTCTAATATGGGTACTGCTTTTCTGATCCCATCAGTTTTTGTTCTGCCATTCATTACATGCTTTCAAATGTCAAGGATCACTTGACATACATATATCAAATAACCGATGAACGTACGTGCTCTGGTTTTTTATAATAATATTATTTAGAATGAAAAGAACCATTTTTTTTATATTTCATTTAACAAGATTGAAGTACTTTGCTAACTGTAACAATATCCTTTTCATTTCATTATCAATATTCAATATTACATCCATTATTTACACACACATGTGACATTAAGTTTTACTCTGCATTGTTGTAACATATTGTCATTATTTTTTCAAAAATAATAATTCAAGTTTTCAATTTCAAGCACACAATGGAAACAAGGCGGGATGTAGGTCAGATAGCGATGATACTGAATGTTCTAATAAATCTCACCATGCAGTCACAATACGTAGCGTTGTATAGATTGACGTCATTCTCTGTGCTTGCCCGCTAGGTAACCTTGTGTTAATAATGTAAATGTGTTTGTAAATCAAACATTGGGCCTAGTCATTGGACAAATCATCAAGTCTCCAATGTCTAGGATGCTGACGTCATAGCATATCCTCCTACGTAATGAGTGCCCTTCAGAGGATGTATGGTAGCATGTTATCTGGCGAATCTGTGGATGGTGTTATATTATTTTTATGTTTATTTTGTCATCTGTGTTATGCTGATTTGATCTTGTGGTAATGGACTATTGATTTCATCTTGTGGTAATGGGCGATTAACATGTGATTAGATGGTCAACTCTTGATGATGTAGCATGATGTAACTATTAGGCCCGGTGCAGACTCCTCTATCATGTGTCCCGCCGCGGCAAAAGGGTGCAGTTGTCGGCTCGTATATGTTGCTCCTTGTAGCATATCTGATGTATGGTATTTGTATACATCAGATATGCTACTATGAGCTACATGTAGGAGACGACAACTGCACCTTTTTGCCGCGGCGGGACACATATAGAATATTTTGCTTAGAATATTCTATGCTGACGATAAAATGACGTAGTGACCGAATAAAACACACAGTTTTATTCGATGACCTACGTTATTTTGTCGTCAGCATAGAATATTCTAAGCAAAATATTCTATATGATAGAGGAGTCTGCACCGGGCCTCCACCTTCATAGTGTAACGTCAAAATCGATAAGGCCTGATAAAATGTTCTTTTGACGTAACCTGACCAATCATATTTTTGGTGCCGACCCTAGTGTATGATAAAAAAACCCTACATACTGCTTTAAAGTCCATATTGTCAATAAAATATGAAATATAAGAGCATGAGATGTTGTTGCTCCATTAGTCTGTGTGTCCTGTAGTTATTAAGTGTTAGTTTCAAAGCCAAAAGAAAAAAAAATGCGACCAAATTTGTTTTTTATGTTATGCCGAACAAACATTTTTAGGCCTAATTTCCAAATTATTCTGCATACTTTGTAGTATGCTGGGAACCAGAATCAAACTTAGGATCTTTACTGAGTGAAATCATTTTTCACTTTTATTTGAGAACAAATCAGCTGTTTTATGTTCGTTTTTTATTCATATGAAAAAGAAATAAAAATAGAATATTTCATTAACCCAAATTTTATGAAACAAATAAAAATGCCAGTAAACCTCGAAAACTAGTTTATGACAATAATACAAAATGTATATATTATTTCCTGTTTCCGTACAATATACACTAATTCTCAGAAATAATTGACTAGCAGCTGTTTTTGTATCCAGGCAGATGTCTGTATGGCTCATCCCGTGGAAGACTGACTCCATGCAATCTAGAACATTGATGTACACCCTTCCTGTGAGGGGGAGGGGGCACTGATATAGAAGGGTAGGGAAATCAAAGGAACCAAAAAACTTAATTTTTAAGCTAGAGTCATTTCTGATCTCTGGACTCCCTTTTCAGAGTCAACCTAGCTTTTGCACAGAGCCCAGTTATTTGTTAGCACCAAACCAGTCATAGTGGTCTAGTCAAAATATATAGTTCTCGCTGTATAGTATAGGTGAGTTAGAATTGATTGGTAACAGGCTGTGGCACTGCTTTGCAGTGCCACAACCTCGCTGCTTGGTCACTAAATTGGTTTGATCACTGGATTTTATTTGGTCACTGGAATTACTAGAGGTTGATCAGCAGTGGGGGTTGGTTAAGGATTCTAGGCAAGATCTAGAGTCAATCATACGTTCGAAGCCCTTTAGTTAAGAAATAGTGGCGGCAATCTTTTTTTAAAAAAAAGAGTCCCCATAGCCTTCCAACATAAATGAGGGCATAACGTGGAATATTACGGTGGTATTTTTGATCAAAACAACTCGACAATACATGTATTTGTTGCAGACGTTTGACATATATGACAACCGGACATCCTTTTGTATAGGAAACTTATGGTGTCAGATTGCAGTAAAAGGGCAGTTGGTATGGGCATTTGAAGTACATATGTGACCGTTCATCTACAAACAACTGTAAATGCGGCCTCTTGTTGTTTGTATTTTTTTAAACATTTGCAAAGGCCATGTTCTAAGTGTTAAAATGACACCTGATTGAACTTCTTTTTAAGCTACTAGACATCAAACTGTGGGGTAAGAGTTGACATGGAGTAAAAGGTGAAACTGAGATAATCACATTCAAAACTTAGTAAGCCTTTTGTTTTGCTGTTGATGGTCCACATTTTCCAATTGCTTTCTTGAAACAAAATTTTGCAGGTGTTTTAAACCAAACATCTGAATCTGTAAATAAATCAATTTCACCAAAGCATGACCTTCGCATGCCTTTTTCACCTGTAGCGCAAAATGAAATTTGTTGCTTTTACAACTGGTTCGGGTTAAACGGACACATATATTTTCTCATCTCATTTCTCAGCGACTTTCGTATATTGATATATACCTGACAACATAATCGTGGCATAACATAGAGTATTAACCCAGTATTTTTGATCAAAACAACTCAACAATGCATGTATTTGTTGCAGACGTATGACGTATATGACAACCGGACATCCTTTTGTAGAGGAAACATATGGTGTCAGATTGCAGTTAAAGGGCAGTTGCTATTGTTACACATTGTAATATAGATTTTCTCTTGGTCTCATATGATGCTTATAAATTCATATCTCATATAACAATTGCAGATTTTGAAATAGCTTTGAAAACACTGAGGTGAAGCTTTAATAGATTTTTTATGTTCATCTTTTTCCTAACTTAGACGTAGTTTTTTGGACCTTGAGATTTTAACCTTTGCTGCATTACCCTTGTAATCATGGTATCATAAAGCACTATCTCTTCAATCTTGCTTATGATCAGTAACTGTTTTCATGGTTGTGTATTGAATTGAACTTTTTGTGTATATTGAACTTTACTTTCATTCATTGTTTGTGTCTTTCATGTGCCTTATATTTCAAATTTATGTTTTTTGAGTTGTTGTTTTTTTGACACGGTGCCAAGTAAATGCCAAGTAGCATGTAGTAGTGGTAGTAGATCGTCAATGAATAAAGAAAGTTGGTCTGAAAATAAACTGAATTTCCAAAGGTTGTAAAGCTCTTCTTTTGTTTCTTTTTGAAAACGAATGTCTAGAATCAAGTCAATTACTTTTTTTTCTTATTTAGTAGGGAGAAAATATCTGACAGTTTATTCACAACCAAATAATGCACTTTAAGTGACTTTTAAATGTGATATCTTTAAAACTCAACATTTAGTGTTATTTATTTTATATGAATTTGAAGGTTAGTGCTGACAAAAGAACCAACAGACAATATTATTTGATATTAAAAGGAAAAAATATTGTATATGACGAAAGTTCTTATTAATTCCTTGATACTTTAAATGCTATTTAGGCTTTTCTTGTTTTCCTTCTTCAATGACCTGTGTGAAAATTTTTCAATAACATATCTTGCTTCAGTTTTTATATGTATAGCCTTGACATTTGAGCAACGGCTACCAGTGTATCTTCCCCATTAATATGTTTTACTTTATGAAAAATTCCCCCTTATTTCCCTGCTGTTTTCATGGCCAAACCAGCCATTTCAAAGCAAAAGGTTTTGTTGAGGTTATTGATATTATCAAATAAGATACCTGATGCTATCTTAGTTGTAAACACGGCCATAGCGTGTTAAGGTTAAACAATTTGTAAGTGCCAAAGGTCCTTAAAGGGGCAATTCATGATCTACTTTTCACCCTCAAGGTCACCTCTATGAAATGTGAGTTTTTTAGCCTATAAGAATCCTCAAGTGGTATATGTTACGATCACCAAACCATTCTTTCACATTTGCTTGCGTTTTTGAGAAAAGTGAGAAAATGTGCCATTTTCTAATTATTGTCGGGGCCCTGACAGTAATTACAACACAGTAGTCTATGGGGAGTTTTCAAAATGGTGAAAAGCTTGTAACTTGGAAACGAACTGTCGTAATCAAGTGAAATTTTCAGTATATATTTATGTTGTACTCTTATTTTTATTTAGCTAGAAAAGAGGCAACATCAAAATCATGAATTGCACCTTTAATAATGCTTTGATAGAAAGCGATGATAAAATACCAAGGAAGTTATAGGGGGGAACACGGATTCTCCGCAATCTTATGTCGCTCATGGAGCAGAGTTATTGTACCTCCGGATATATTCGGAATTTGACCCGATATCCAGGCAGATCGCGTAAATCTTCACCCGACGCATATACAGCGTGTGCATTTTGTTTCACGCGCAAACCGTGTCTGCGTTTCATGTAGCGTGCATTGCGACTTGCTCTGATTAAAGTACGCCAATTTTCCCGCTAATCCGTTGCGAAGACTCTCGAAGTGTTGCACGCGGAGCCGTAAAATGCCGGAGGTACAATAACTCACCCTCCATGAGCGACAACCCAAGATGGCTGCCGTCCCATAGGATTTACACGGCGATGAAATCAAAATGGCGGAGAATCCGTGTTCCCCCCTATAACTTCCTTGTAAAATACTCAATATTATTACTTGGCAATTATATTGCATCCTCTTGCTGGATTTAAAGCCGTATACCATTGTAATCATTAACAGCATAGATCTCAAGTCTTCAGTAGATAGTAAAATAACTACTTGAATTATATCCTAAAAATTGTCCACTGATTGTAAAAAAGGATTTATTAATTCATTGAGTTCGTTGATTGTTTTGATAAATAAGCAGGCCATGATAATACAATTTGAAAAAGTAAGCGTCAAATGATGATTTTTACCTGGTTACTGGAATAATCTTGAGAGAAATCAAGAAAGCCATTGGTGCTCAATATTGGAGACCCATATTTTCAACCAATCAGGATTGCTCTTAGAAAGCTATCGGTGCTCAAATTGGAGGGTCTTGATGCCAACCAATCAGGATTGCTCTTAGAAAGCCATTGGTGCTCAATATTTGGGACCTGTATTTTGAACCAATCAGAATCATTCATAGAAAGCCATTGGTGCTCAATATTGGAGACCTGTATTTTTCAACAAATCAGGATCAGTCTTGGTCCTTATGGATTAAGAAGGGGTTAACATGGACGATCTTGATGCGTACCAAACTACCAATCAGGAGTTTTCCTAGAAAGCCATCGGTGATCAGGGATGAAAATGGGGTTGCCAATCAATTAGGGATTTTTCCTAGAAAGCAATATTGGAGCTCAGGGATTACAAAATAAATGATATGATATTGAAAGATCTTGATAAGATAATTGTTCTTGAACCTGAAAATGAAGAAGTCATGATTGAAGGATAAAGAAATGTAATCATTATTGGAGATTGATGCAGGGAGTTTAAATCCATGATTGATTCATGACACAGTTTCAAATGGTGATGTTTTAATAATTTCTCTGATAATGTTTTGTGTTATTTTATAATGCTTTGAAGTTCACTGACTCATACAGAGATTTAATACAGATCCAGATATTTCATGCGATTGTTATTAACTGACAATTTATCCAAGGGATCTTGTTACATGCACAAGTTTTTGTATAGCATTGGGTTTATTTATGTACAGTAATGTGGAATAAAAGTACTAATGCTCGTCTCAAAATACAGATGAATCATTTTATTAAAATAATCATGCAGTTAGAGATGTATTTTTTCCTAGCTGGGAAACAAATCTTAAGCACCGGCAAAAGCGCGATCGGATTTTTATAAAGTGTGAAAATGTGTGAAAAAAGGGTCAAAAAGCGTGAAAACGTGCGATTCCCAATTAACCTTGTTAGCAACCAAAAAACGAAAAAAATGCAATAAAAATAGATATGTGACCCTATTTTCATACCTTTCTTTCTGGCTACAAATTGTCAAGAAGCAGATGATAAGTCTTAAAAATATGATCTGTATGTTATAAATTACATTTTCAAAAACTTTTGGAAGATTCAGGAGTCACGTTTTGCCGACATATATATAATAATGAATTTACTATCAGTTCTTGTTAGTTTATCGGTGATTACATAAAAGAGTTTTGGGAAAAATCACGAAAATTTGTGATGGATCCCCCAAAAAATGTGATTTTTCATATTTTAAAAAAATTAAAAACATTGCAAAATCAAGACATTTTTGTGGAAGAAAATTGGACTTAAAATGTAAATAATACACAAAAAATGATATGTACAGATTTTCAAATATTTTTGGATCAATTTTGTTATATGCAAAAAAAAGGTGGAGCAGATGTGCCTGGAATGTCTGTCTGCTTGTAAGCAGAGAGTACTTCTTCTTTTTCACCCTTAACAGTCAACAAAATTTGTATCAGTAAAAAAGCCTGTTTACTCCGTTGCATGAAATCAGGCAGTTCCTGTCTGCTGCCCTGGATACGGGATGGGATCTACAATTGTGTTCCAGTTTGTCTCTCATAATATCTCGGATAAGATTCACTTGGATCAGTTTCTAAAGAGAACTGTCTGTCTGTCTGGGCTGGTTGAGAGAAATAATTGGATTTTGTCAAGAATGCATGATGCTATACTAAGTTTTGTAATGTGTAGGTTTTGTCATCTAACCTCGTCGCTTCTATGTCAATAAAATTTGTGTATTTTAATCTTAAAAAAACATATTATAACAAGAATAAAAAATCAAACAAAGAGATGCCTCAGAGTAAACTATAAACCATGTTATCAGAATAAAAAGGGAAAAAAATCAGTTAATGCCTATAAGAGGCCAGTGTACTCTAACACATCAAATCAAGCAGTTTATGTCTGCTGCCCTGGATAGAATTCTGATTTGGTCTAGTTCACCTTTTTATAACTTGACTGATTGAATTTAGTGAAATTGACCAATCAAATTGTGTGTGAGTCCATCTTTAAACTTTTTATCATATTATGTTGAAAATGATTTCAAAATAAAATAATCCCGTATACTGTGTAGCTCTCGAAGATTTTGCACATATACTTTGCATTTGTTAGTATATAAAACAATAATTTTTTACCTATCTGTAATTGGTACCGTATGAAAATTCAACCTTTTCATTTGGGGCGAGATCATGTGTATGAATGTCAAAATCATATAGATCGTCACATCACATTGAAACAATTTAATTATTTCTTGCACAAAAAGTTTAATTACATAATTGGGTGAGTTGTGTGTAAACTTTAACTTCGGCACACAAGACACATTCAAGTGAAATGGGCTTTCTTCAGGCAAGAATCAAAACTTACTCCTACTTACAACAGCCTACAAGTTTTACCATCAGAGTTAATTAACCCCCTCCTCCACATAACCAAGCAATAAATGTGATATCTATTATCATGTGATTGATCCAGACATCTCGTTATGCAAGTGCAAGAAATTCATATATACAATGGCTGCCCTAAATTATATTAATTTTACACCTTATCACTAGAATGTGAAAAATACCTTGAATTTTCACTGCCAAATGTCAGTGGCTCTTAAAATGGTTCTTCAACTGACACTGTCACCTGAAGAACCATTTCAAGAACCACTGACCCACGACTGGACATTAAACAGTGTCCATTGCAAATTTATGACCAATGGCAGCTATTGCAGATACGACTTTCTAGTACTTGCACAATGATCCACATCAAATGAAGATTGACCACAGAAGTGATATTCCTCCTCCACATAACCTAGTTATCAAGTATCTTAATACTTTTAAAAAACCACCTTAAACCTCAACAGTGCATACATGATTCTTTTATTCTAATTCAGCCATCATATGAAACACTTTACATTATGCAATTGAACAATGATGAAAATTTTACCAAAGTTTTAGAAATTAAGATTGGACCACAAAATCTGAATTTAGTCGGTTAAAATGAGTTTTTATTTCACTTCTTTACAAGGTTGGCCGGTATTTCCCGGGGTGGTAAATAAAAAGGCAGGAAACCGTCTTTGTGAAATATTGATCATGACATTTGGTGCATTTGTATTTTGTGTTTAGTTGATACACTGTTAAGCTCAATTCATACTCGGCCTCCAAACAAAATTTTTCCTACCAATAGACACTTCAGGTAATTTTTAAATTATGAATCAAATTGCTTCAAATGAATTTTGAATAAAAGCAGGTGATCTAAAGAATCCAAACCCGTTTGAATTTTTCAAATCCGACCTTCCGTTGCAAAGTTATGAAGGTTTTTGTATAATTAATTTAACTAATTTTGGAGACCGCAGGATAGGGGATAAATCTTTTAGTTTCTTTATTTTCGCCAAGCAAGGTCACGGCACCAATCCAGTTACACCTCTTGTCAATACACAGAGTAATTTGGTCAATATTTTAATTGTCTGAATGTATATTACACACACAACAGGTGTTATTTTGCAGCTTTTTGCGCCCACACATGCGCGGGATGTTTAAAGATGATTAGTTCCGCATGATAAAGAGCTGATCAAAATTGCTTGATGCGGAAGAACAGGCGCAGAAATTACACCCAAACAGTCATTATTTTTGCCGCTTGTTGTTTATTTACATTTGATTTAACAGATATATTTAAAAAAATTCTTGAGTGTGCATGGATGTCTACATAACTTGTACTCCTCTGAAATTCTCTTTTCTTCACTTCCAAAAAAATTGTCAAACCTTTGTAAAATCAATTACTCTGCAACCACAAATCAGAATTTTTTAGTACAAATAAGTGGCTGTGCATGGACAAAATCATCTTCCTGATAACATATTCTTAAATAAAAAATGGTCTATCATATTGCGCGGAACTCAGAAAAACATCTGAAAATGCAGGTGAAAACGTATCTAGAAACACTTTATGTCAGTATCAAAACAAAACTATCAAGCCCACTTAAAGTCATGCCTGCTTGAATATGAACTATGCGTCAATGTATTTGTGTGTCAGCGGTGTGAAAAATCAACGGTCTCCTGCCAAGTAATGGGTAAATGAAGTATCTACTACCAAACATTTGGTCGTGACGTCACCAAATATTTTCCATCGAACTTAAACTATGAACGGGTAGCAAACATTTGGTCCAATGTATATGGCAATTCAATTGCATGTGCAATCTAGCGCAAAATTTTGTTTGGTCTGAACTCGGTGTTGAAGTTCTTTTGTTTGGAGTCACTCGTCATTTTTACGTCACGACCAAATGTTTGGTAGGAAAAATGTTGTTTGGAGGCCGAGTAAGAATTGAACTTTAAGCTTATTCATATTTGAAGAACCTATTTAACCTTGCTGTTCAGGATGCTTCAATATTGATCAACTGTCTGCGTGCTCTTGTAATGCTTTTTAAAGGTGTGATATCTGATTTCCCCCCGCAAATTTATGCAAATTTCTCTCTATTACCCCTTTTTATTAATAATTTTGACATAATTATGTACAAATGTTTCCGGGCTTTGCACTAATTTCTGCATTTAATACAGTTATTTTAGCCCATAATAGTCGAGACAAAATAAACAAATTTGTTCAAAATTTGCCCCTCCCAGAAATAAGTCATGCCCCTCGGTTGGCCCCCACCAGATTTGAGATGCTGTTGCCGCCACTGGCTCTCAATAGTGTAGTATATAGATGACCTTTGACCTGATTGGTCAATTTCAATCCCCCCATCCTTGACCAAATTTGGAAGCCATAGGTCATTCCTAGATGACCTTTTACCTGTCAAGTCTTTAATAGCCAGACATAATAATAATAATAAGGCATTTATAATGCGCCATCTATCTAGACAACCCTATTCCGAGGCGCAGATACAAAATAACAACATAAATGTACAAAGCATAATGAAAAATATAAACAAATACATGCATGGAAACCACAGGAATATTTAATCAACATAAGCAAGTTTAAATAAATGAGTTTTTAAAGTCTTTTTGAAAGTGTCCAATGAATCACACAGCCGAAGTTCCACTGGAAGAGAGTTCCAAAGTTTCGGTGATGATGAATAGAAAGCCCTCTCGCCATAGGAATTTGGCATACATACAGATTCAATTTCCTATCAATATAATGTGGATTGGCTGAGGATCATGCTGACCAATTAAGCTGCTGAAGGTCATTCCTAGACAAATTGACCTCTAGATGACCTTTGACCTGTCATGTCATTTTGAAACCCCCATAACAAACCATGGACTGTCTGTCCGTACCCCGTGCAAAATATCGGGAAAGCAGGTGGCACAGCGTTACTTCCCTCGCCTTGCACCAATGAGCCCACAGGACTGTCACGGGTTCGAACCTCGGTCTAGGTGCTGAATGTGCAATTGGTTGCCAGTCCAAACTTGCTTCCGCAGGTTTTTATCCGGGCGCTCCGGTTTTCATCCTGCATTAAAACTGGCAAATAAATCTGACCATCTGACAGAGGACCCCATGGAAAGCATTGCTAGACACTGATGAGGCTATCCTCTATAAATATGTCATATTTATTTATTTATTTATTTATTTATCAGGTCCATACCTATAAGGACAACGAAATGCATAGCCAGACATACATACAGATAAATCTCTTTTTTTTTTAGTAACATAGATTAATAATATTGCACATTATATCGGTTTTCATTTCTATATTAAAAACACATTCAATCCTAAATCAATTATTTACTAGACATGTTGCCACCAAATGTCTGTATAAGACAATACTATACATTCAAAAGAGAACATATCCAAAGTCAACTAGATTCTGTTATACTTCCACATATGTTTCACGGCGGCATTGTCAAAGGCTATGTCATTAATGTTCATTTATATTTAGACATAATAAGAACTGGTATAATGCTAACCACCTGTTTAGAATTAATGTAAAGTGATGTAGCAGGGATAATTATTGGATCCAGTTACAATGCTGTACACTGTTATTTTTGCATACAAAATGCAGTTATAACCAACATTTTTGCGGACGGTTGATTTGTGCAAATTAACCTCAACAGTTTGCAGACCCAGAGCCAGACAGGAGTAAATAAGACTTGAATAGCCCTGTTTACTACAAAGTTAATCGATTAATTTACGAAAGAGTTTTACAGGGAGTTGAGACAAAAGTGGTCTAAAAACTATTTTATCTAGTGCTGTTATCGATTGTCGGAAGTATCGATTATCGATCGACATGTTAATACACAAAATGGTAGTATCGATACCAAACGACATCAAGGCTGTGGCAAAAAAAATTCAGTAAGTAAGTAAGTAAACGATTATGACTGTCGGCCCGTGGCCTACTATGTTTCAACTGAGGTGACTCGATCGTTTCCCTTGTATTTTAACAATAAAGGCATGATCAAATTACGAATTTGTCGATGTTCATAACGTACCAATTTCTGTTTTTGTACTATGCATGATGCATGTAGTTTTCGCTCTTAAGCTTACACTTGTTAGTTACTGGTAACTCAAGCCTGTATATAAAACTGTGTGATTATCGATAATGTTGTTGATATGTCGGATGTTTTGTCTCTCGACATATATATACTCAAAAAGCCTATCGATAACAGCACTAATTTCATCCCCTTCCCCCGTGACATCCACCTGACATCTTGTGATGGTGTTCTGTTATTGTATTATGTCTTGTGCATTAATCAACTTGAAAGACGCGTTTATTTCCTTTAATTTTGAGTTTCAGATCCAGACTTGGTATCAGAAAATAGAATATGGGTTAGTAGACTACATAATTTCACACAAATTAAATTAATCTTTTATGTCACCAATCTATGTGTTATGAAATCAATTGTAATTTTTCTTGTATTGAAACTTTTTGATCATTTATTTATAAAATATATTGTGTGGTGATACATTAAATCCATACGGAAGAATAGTCATTATCTTCAGTAGACAGCACATATTTGTAACATTAATTTCGAAAATTTCCTTTACATAAAGGAATTCCTTTACTGTACTGTACTGTAAAGGAATTTATTTACTCTAACTTTAAATCAATTTTTGGAGTAACCCTATAAAAATCTGAGACAATTTCAAAGCATTTTCTTATTGACTGGGACCGATTCTACAAACTTAGCTATGAAATTTAAAATTCTATCTGCCAATTTTTTTTGATTTTTTTCAAATTTTTGGCAGATAAAATCCAAAATAGCTCAATTTGAGAACAGGACCCATTCAACAAGTAAATGCTTTAAAACGTTCTCTGATTTTCATAAATTGCTCTAAATATTGATTTTAAAGTTAAAGTAAATAGAATTCCTTTACAGTAAATGAATTCATTTACGTCTAAGGAATCATCACCTTTCCCGAACTGAACTAAGCTCATTCTCATTTTTCTGTCATCTGTTTACGGTGCGGTTACGGTGTGTTTTGCACTATAAGGATACTAGTAGTTGTATAATTTAAAGCACATGATTGATGATGGAGCTGATTGGTATCATGTTGAAGCTGAGATTCAATTTTGTCCGTCCGTTTTCAATGCAGTTCCATTTCATCATCAAGTTTCCGAATGACCAAAACGCATTCAAAACGGATTTATTTTTTGCAAAGTATTATAGTTTTATGAAAATTGTTAAAGTTGTTTTTAAAAGTCTAATCATTCTAAAAATTACATTAACAAGTCTGCAGATACCTTTTACTTCAAACTACATTCCCAATTACTTACGTACTTTTTCATTGGGAAATATATATTCTATATCTAATTCAAGCATACTTTTCGAATTGAATCTTTAAACATCATCACTGAGATGTAATGTACTGTATTGAAGATATCAGTGCACACGAGCAGACAGAAAATAGGTAAATCCTTCATTGGTCCTCAAAACCCTGCAGGGTAGCCGACAGAAATCATAGAAAATCCTTTCTGGCCCCTCAAAACAACCCTGCATAGTCTACAACAGACAGACTTTAAAATAAACCTCTTCATGGTCCCCTAAAAACCCACCTTGCATAAAACCACAGATCTTTAAAAACGGGGATGGTGATTGGCTGCATTTGTTTGAAGCAATGTTTGAGTTGGTGCCGAGACAATCCAACAGGCAATTACGCGTAGTCTTCTGTTATACTCCACAATCTATTCAGTAGGCTTTCAAAAAAGTTCATTGACCAACCGCGTCACTAGAGTGTACACTTTCAAGTCATGTGTGCGTAGCCTCTTAACTCATCGGTATTGCAAATATACGTTTGATATAACCAAGTGAATGTTTAAATAACATTCCTTATACAATTTTCGCAAAGAATTACCACGGTAAAAGCTCCTCGTTTTATTTATCATAATGTGTTATGTATTATTCTTCTACTTTCACCGTGGTATTTATTTGCAATATTTATTTTCAGTATCACCATGTTGTATGTTTTAAAAAAAATGAAGGAGTCTAAATGAATATTTGATGGTAATTGATTTAGAACCCCGCGCTATTCAAACATAATGATCCAAATAATGGTTTTAACTCACACATAGAATTGAGATTATATCGATTTTCTTTTGTATTTGTACAGAATTCGCAATCCCTGTTTTTAAAGATCTGTGGTAAAACACAGACTTGAAATCGAAACCTCATGGCCTCGTATCCAGGGTAGCAGGTAGACATTGAAGTCTGCACACTTAGGTATGCCAGTCTACCACCTTATCTTTAGTCTGAACCTATATGTAGAACAACAACCTTTTCTCACAGTGCTAAAGATGTTTGTGAATCTTATGTCACTGACTCTTATGTAATTTAACTGTCTGGAATGATCCATACAAAAATTGGTAATGTTCTGTTTTTCTGGATGGGAGTAATTGATTTGTATAAAAAGCATTCAAAGAAGCATTGATAGATATCTACCAACGATAACAAATGTTATCTATGTATGGTTGTTTACATTTTGACGAGTATCACATGTCTGTGCGTAATAGTAGCCAGACGGAGGCTAGATCGCCTAATCTCATTTACATATTGATGAGATATCAACTGAATGAAAAAGAGGTTTATCTAGAATTGCCTCGATGGGGTGTTGTTAATTTTTTGGCCAATAATTAGGCCAAAAAAAATGATTGCCCTTTCCTGGCTGACCCAAAAAATTGAAAAATCCTGGTCGTGTTTTTAACCCTTTTTTGGAAGTAAAACATCGGTAGGCCTATGTAGTTAAACAAGCAGCAAGAGGGATTTTCAAATAACAAGTAGTAATCTGGTGAGTTGCAAGGCAAGTTGCATTTTAGAATCAGTCATATGGCATGGCAATTTATAAGTTATTTGACGAGTTGCATTCTAGAATGAGTCATATGGCAAGTTTAAAGACAAGCTGAAGTTCTTGTTTTTGATGAAACTACTTTATGGAGAGTTGGAAGGTGAGTTAAAGGGCAAGTTGTAAAACAAGTTGTTGGGCATGTTGAGATGAAGGTAATGTAATTGTATATGGGGGACTACTCGCCACATAACTCATCACAGTACAACTCACTATTTCACAACTTCTACAATGCCACAGCAAGCCAGACATCAGACAGCCTACCAGCCATCTAGTTGAATACTTTATGCCTTTTCCCCAGTCTCATGGGCTTTGTATAATCATCTTCTCAATCATTGCATCTTCAACATAAATCTATTTCGCATTATCCTGCCATGTAAACCAGTTTCAATAGTTGATAGAAATACATAAGAGTGGAATTGAAAGTGATTTTTCTGTCTTTTGTAGTTCTTCAATGCATTTCAGTAAACAGGAGAATAGGAGATAGGAGATGTCTTAATAAGTCAAATCTCTAGTGAATTGCTTAAAGAGATGCTGACGTTTGGATAAAACAAATTGATGGAACTTGTTTAAGTGTTGTTTTGTTAATTTGCTGTCAACTCACATGTGCTGTTATTTCACTATAAATAGATAGCATACAAGAAGTGATGAAATGGAATATTTGATGGAGAGCCTTTGAAGAGCTTTATACAATTATAATTGATATAAAACGTCTCTGAAACACAAACTTCTCTGCTAAGTTTCTGATTTCAGATAGGTTTCAGGTTTTAGCTTGAATTAAGGGTTGTCGTTTTCAAAAAAATAACGCATCTCTCCATATATATATCTTCTTATATCTCTTTTATTTTATGTTATACAAATCTGCATTGGTTAATATTCCTTAGATGTAACAGGTTATATAGATGAGACTATTAAGCAACTTTGGTATACTCCTACACTCCTACTCTTGTAAATACAATCTGATAGACCACGGTACTATATTTCCTCCTCCATACAGCCACTTCCTTCCTAAATTATTCATTATGGTTGACCTTTAGTTTCTTCAACTAAAATCAAGACTATTTAACCGAAATGAAAACTCACCAGAGTTCCTGATGGCTGAGTACATATTCTATTAACCTTTTCCTGCCGTAGGGTGCCCTAAATTACAGTCAGCTCAGGCCTAGGACGTCCACCAGACGCTCAAACTAACACTGAAGTATAACTACACTCACCGTCCTTTTTAACTTCAAAAACACTATCCCAGTCAATGTGTACAGTTCATACAGGTGTATTGTGCTGACTGAAGTCTCATTGAATTATGTAAAACATTTCTAAAGATATTTTGAATTTACTTTAGAAGTCAGTTGTAAAATGCCTTCAGCCTGGGGTGGAAAAAGACCAGACTGGAAAGTGTTAAGAATTAATTTCTTAATGTAGGTTGTATTCAAACTAGAATGTGTTAGCCATCCTTGATTCAATGTGTAGTTCATCCCTCTCCACACTCTCCACAAACAAAGAGGATATTTCATATTTTGATATGAAATATGTCATTTTCACATATAGTGAATTTTCTTATTCCTGTCACTTCATTAAAAGTTTTAGGAGCATGTCGACGATTCCATTCATTCTGAGAAGTTGTACATGTATGCATTATCTAGTCAATTCAATAGAAATTTGATTTAAAGATAACAGGTGTATGGCGATAATAAAATAAAATCTGCTTTCTCACAAAAAAAAATAATAGATATGAAAAATCAAAGCTAGCGGAACATTTTCCCATTGATATAAATGACTGCATAGCCACACTGATTTAAATCTTTATAATCGAGATTTAGTAATAGGCATTTGAAACATCTACGCCTATAACGTTAATCTATATATATATACCATTAGACATCAACTAAAAAGCTCATACACGTATGCTGACATTTATTTTAGTTTTGTTATTTCAGAACAAACGACAGTATTAATGTGGCCTAAATGATCGAACCATTAGGCCTATTAAATCAACGAAAACAAATTTTCCCTACCAAACATTTGGTTGTGACATCAAAATGATGAGTGACTCCAAACAAAATATCTTCAATACCGAGTTAAGATCAAATAAAACTTCGCGCTAGATTGCACATGTTATTGAATTGCCATAAGGCGAATTCATACTCGACCTCCAAACAAAATTTTTCCTACAAAACATTTGGTCGTGACGTCACCAAATATTTGCATCGAACTTAAACTATGAACGGGTAGCAAACATTTGGTCAAATGTATATGGCAATTCAATAACATGTGCAATCTAGCGCGAAATTTTGTTTGGTCTCAACTCGGTGTTGAAGTTATTTTGTTTGGGAGTCACTCGTCATTTTGTCGTCACGACCAAATGATTGGTATGAAAAATTTTGTTTGGAGGTCGACTATGATTTGACCTATATACATTGGACCAAATGTTTGTTACCCGTTCATAGTTTAAATTCGATGGCAAATATTAAATATTTGGTGACGTCACGACCAAATGTTTGGTAGGACAAATTTTGTTTGGAGGCCGACTATGATTTGGGCCTAAT
>JXSR01S002109.1:24001-34938 GCA_000969725.1 Ophiothrix spiculata
GTTTGTTTGTCCTCGCCCGACCGACCATCAAAATTTGGCCCAACCGTGTGCTTTATAAAGTTTTTATTTTATTTTCCAACTCTTACTTGAGGGTTTTTCATGCAAAAAGATATAAAAATTCATTGAGAAATTCTTCAAATCATAAAAATATGATATGAATTGACATGAACTGTATTTTCCAATGTAGAAGACCTCTTAAGAATCAGCAGTATAATGTTCTCGTAAGTTAAGTTTAGTTCTTGTTCATTTCGTCAATTTTTTAAGGTGACTTTCATGTACATTTATTACAAAAAAGCCGACCTACCGACCCGACCATTTCAGAGGACGTTATGGACAAACAAACAATATTTTTGTTTTGGCCTTATCTGAAGAAACAGATACACACACCAAGCTGAAAGTATTATAGACCTGCGTAATAGTACGATCTACTCCAATGATATTCTTATTCCTATTCAGATTTTTAACTAAAAAGAATCCCTGACTCCTACAAAATCTGAAACCTTTCTTGGAAGTTTTGCATTCTTGAGAAAATAAGAAAATGTGTAATTTTCTGAATAACATGGTAAGCTATTAAAAGCTGCTAAGTTTTCACTTGAAATCACACAATCAGGATGAAGTGCAATTTTCCGCACGCATTTAATGAGCATTTTCCAAAAAAACAGCTTATAGCTGCCACATGATATATTTGCATAGATTATTATCTGTTTATTGTTTCTGAGTATAAAATTGGTAATTAAAAATCAGTTGACTAGAATTTGCATCAAAACTTAAATGCACACATCAATTAAATAAATAAGGTTATGACCATAAACAAGTTGAATTATAACAAGCATGCATACTTCCTGGACTCAGTGAGTCTGGGAAAATGCCTCAACCATGCCCAATGGATGGAGAACTTTTTTTTAAAATCAGCAGCTATTGGGCATGTTTTGGGAAAAAAGTGCTCTTCAATTATTTTAATCATGTAAAAATAATGGATTGCATCTTTAATAATTGTAACTTTATTACTGCAGAAAAATTGAACCAAAAAGAATGTAGGTTAAGATTCCCATCTGTGCCATGCACATTCCGGCAATGCAATATCAAATTTCGGTTCAGTATGGGCATTTCGAAATTGTAATTATTAACCCTTAGGTATACAGCTAATCATGTTGTTGATGATATACATAATAGCATTGCAGTGGCTTATTTAGGTCGCTCCATTACGATGTCAGTAATGACTTTGGGCACTGTAGTAAGGCCTACAAAAATTGGTTGTGTTGCTCAAAGTGACTGACCCAACCAATCTATTCTATGCAAACACTAGATCACACACTCACTCATTGTCTGCTGACAAAATTGACTCTTAGAAGTAGTAGTAGTAAGCCAATATTTTAAATCCGGTTTTATCCCTGTCACGGGGGTGGCTGGATTCACCTCACACTCGCGGCAACTGTCTTCACTCCCTCCCTCCACCTCACCTGATTCAATGCGTCCTCCCTCCCCAACCCAACCCTTTTAATCTCTTCCTCCACCTGCATCCTCCAAGTCTTCCTTGGTCGACCTCTCCTCCTTGAACCATCCACCATCAAATTACCCAACATCTGCATCAAGTCCTCAGTCCTCTTCCTATCCTTCAGCTTCACACCACACTTCGATCTCATCATCGCTCTCTCCACCCTCCTCAAAATTCCCATCTCATTTTCGCCCAGACACCATGTCTTGCTGCCATATAACATCACCGATCTCACAGTTCTTATACACCGTTCCTTTAATCTTTAACAAAAATCTTTTCCCAAGTAACATCTCTCCACATTCCCTAAACTTCACCCGCCCATACCTCACTGCACTCTGGCTGTCACAGCAGCCTCGCATCCTCCGCCCACGCTAACTTTATCCCCCAGGTACATGAACTCCTTAGTAGTCATTTTTGACTACTTAATGACGATCAACTATACTTCAACTACATAAGGGTAATTTCTAACAACAAAAAGGGTCAAAAAGAATAACATTGACCACAGTTTTAAGTGTGTACTATGATAGCTCTCCCCCAGTCTCCTCTCATGCACACATGCTTCCATCTTCTCCATTGTGAATCCTGCATCATAGCCAGAGGTTACTCAACTTTCATTTTGGTATAAGGGTGTGGCGTGAATAGCAAAACAACAGGTATGCACCAAAAATAGGGACTTAAAGAACTGATTCTTTGGAGAAATAGGGCTCAAAGAACTTATTTGTGGGAAATAATATGGCTTAAAGAACTTAATTTTGACCATGTTTGAGGCTTTGGAATGGAAAATTAGTATAAAATTATGCTCTAGAAATAACAAATCCTAAAGGAATCAAACATGCTGATATGGGGTGTAAGGAAACTACTAAGTGAATGTTAAAAAGGGCCTTAAGGGTTGTATATCGTACCCCTTTACAAGGTGAGTACCCCCTCCCCCACATCCCCCTGGATATTATCATGCCTTTGGTTGATAAATGTCTTGACAGGTCATCCTGGTAATTGTTTGCCTTGAGTTTGGCTCCCCAGGTTTGGCTCGAAGTTAATAGTACTCCTACAGGTTTCCCTTCCCACTTTTTCTATGTCCTGTAAGCTATGAATGTTATTGTCAAGGCCCAGGTACAAAAGATAGTGTAAAACAAGAAATATTTGCTAGCAATTCAATTTCACTAATACCCCAAAATCGCAAAATTAATTTGCCACTAAAATTAATAATGTACAATGATTTCAATGGCATGCTGATGCAATTAGTGAAATCAAAATGCCGCCAAAAACCCAGATTCTGATATTCACAAAATTTTCTTTCCGCAAATGTTTCTTGTTTTACAGTAACCAAGTAAGATGTTCCCAATTGGCAGTATTTGGGAGGTTTTTTTTCTCTTGGATAAACATAACATAATATTTTAAATGTTTATTCATAGAATTGGGGTAGAAAATACAAAACATAATTATTTAACTTGAAGGTAACACAATGTTCTATTTTCTAGGCCTAATGGTTATCAGTGATATAATGATACACAACAACATTTTCATCTCTCTAATATCACATTTCCTGTTATTTTCCAACATGACTGATCCTCTTTGACAGATTATAATCGTCAAGAGTGCAAAAAAATCGTATCTGTAAAAGCTGCCATTTTATATAAATTTGCATTGCACACTATATATGGGCCAATGGCTCTCGAAATAGTTCTTCAGGTGATGGTGTTTCCTGAAGAACCATTTCAAGAGCCAATGACATATAGAAGAGAAATATTAAGGACGATGGCAGTAATAAGGACCTACCTGTAGATTTTGTTTATTTTTTGTCAGTTAATAGATAAGATAAACTTTAAAATTCAGCAATAAAAAATGGAGTTAACCGACCATCTAAGCGCGCTATGACGTCATACATGATGACGTCATTTTTCTTTTATAAACGATAACTTGAAACCTCGAGCGTTAGATTACTTGGTGTAATTAACTTTTTTTATCTGTTCAATGTTATACAACCGAACTTCGACATTTCCGTTGATGAAAATTATTTTTAGATTTTACCCCATGTAATTTTATCACACGCTATCTTTTTAAAACAGTCGGTGACCCCATATTTTTTGTCTCAATTTGACATCCACTTGACATTCACAATTGACCAGCCAAATATTTAAAAATTCTAAAGGTAGCAAATATGTGAAAAATCAACATTTTGTAGTATAGGAAAACACACGTAAACAGTTTTATCACTGAAGCCTGTTGACTCGGGAGCACTCGTAGCAACTCGTTACTATTTCGCGCTATTTTCGGTGCTTACCGGGAAGACCATGCGTAAAAAACTAGTGCGCGCATTGCGTTTTGCGTATTAGGTGCAAATCTTACGCTTAGATACCACGCACACGTTTTGTCAAAATCTTCCCGCCACTGACCACCAACTGATTCTGTAATGCCACCTGTTGATGAAAATTAACACCGCGATTGTCTTTAAGGGATTTTTGGCATTCTCGCATAAGACATAAAACAGATATAACATATGGCAGCCATAGCATATATGATTTTCTTGCACTTACACGATGCATTATCTACTTTAAAAAGTTAAGCAGTTTGGGTATGCAGCAACATGGCAAAAGGATACACTTGCCAACCCACAAAAATATCCCACTTGTACTTTCTATGCTTTCACATACATGATGCTTTATCTACTTTATAGTTTGGGTATGCAGCAACATGGGAAAAGGATACACTTGCCAACCCCTTTGAATTTCCACAAAAGTATCCCACTTGTACAGTCTTAGCTATACTAAGGGCTGAAATGTTTCAATTTTTTTTCAAAACATATACAAACCAAGCATCCAATTAATGCACACAGACCAATGTGACCATACAAGGAAATAAATAAGTTTGTATTTTTGAATATAATAATGTACTCAATGTTGCTGAATATTCAAATGAATTTGTGTTCAAGGTTTGTCCATGTTGTACCAACAAAATTACCTCAAAACAACACAAAATATATTAATGTCCAATCAATTAAATTGTGAGTCTCTTACACAATACAAAACACCAGTTCACTAAGTTGATGAATACAAGAGATACAGTGGCGTAGCTAGAGGGGGCCTGTCGGTAAAGTTGAGCCTAAAAAGCCAAGCGGCCGTAGGCTGCCTGCCAATGTCGGTTTCTGCAAAAACTACCTCATATAGATGATTTTCACAGCATTTTGGAACCCATTACACGTTACTTGCCTTAAACTTTTGTACCCCTGATTTTGCCATTTCACTGGTAATAAATCATCCAATATTTAGCCCACCCACTTACTATGTGGTCTACTTTGAGGGTTGTGAAGGACACAATGATGCCCTCAAGGCATATTCCTGTCCTTCAAGGCATGAAAATTGGTAACTTAGTGGGTTGTGGACTAAATATTGGATGATTTATTACCGGTGAAATGTCAAAATCAACGGTACAAAAGTTTAAGGCAAGTAACGTGTAATGATTATAACTACATAAGTCCAAAAATTGTTCAATTAGCCTTCCTGCAGTGTGACAAATAGCTAAAACCCCCGGATATATATACATTTTGACTGAGATATTGCACCTAATGTGTTATATATATACCCAATTTTGTCAGAATGAAAACATTTAAAAGACAATTTTTTAATTGACTTTTGTATAAATTTACTTAAAAATATTGTAATTGCCAAATCACTATTACTATATTAATTACTTGTACAACACTTCCTATTTCCAAACAAAACATTAGGGATTGGAAACCTATTAAATTCATCAGAATCATATAAAACAGTTACTAGATTAGGTATTCAAACACTATACAGAGTTGTTCATAGCGAATCAACAACGATGCATCCATGTGTCTGCGTATTTTTATTGCGCAAGGGTGACTATAGCCACCTGAGCGTGATCAAAAACGCAGACGCATCGGATGCAGAGTTGTTGATTTGCGATGAACAACTCTGTAGCATGTTTGAATACCTTTCAACAACGAAAATATTCATTAAAACATATGAATTAAATTCTATATGTTCTTAATTTAACAGATAGGCCTACTCATCAGAATGTCTGTTGCTTTAACGTTTTCAAATTTTCCCGAGCACTAGGCGTTGCACGTGCTTAAATGCCCTGTGTGCGATTAACAGTGCACCGATTTATGCGTTCTGCATAAACGTACTACTGTAAATGCTGTGCTGTGAGTGACACGCTAATCTAAATATCAACTGTGGATTCATCACAAATCAACAATGGTACGCTCCTGTAGAAGGAGATACAGTGAGTTGTTGAAAATATAATTAATTACAGTTATTCATAGGATTATAAAGAACCATTTTATAAAGTATTCATGTATCATTGCAGACTTTACTGGTAACACAACGATATCCATCAAAATAATCAGCATTATGAAAATATATTCAAGTATACTGAATGTAATGATATACAAAAGTTAATTGTCATTAAAAGGTTTCTAATGTTATTTGATATATCCCTCTTAAGAACGCAATTCCTCCACGTAATTCTTTCCTCTGGCTCAGCACACTTAAGTAGTAGTCAGTATTTTCTATCAATTTAGCACTCTCTTTTACCGTTTGTCTTTGGGCACTCTCCTGTTTCACCTGGCAAATTTTATGCAATATATATAATTTAGTATCAAGTCACATTTTTCCATCTAATTGGTTTAATTCTTAGGTTTTCTGCTCCAATAATGTCTTTTAATCTATACAGCAAATTTACTATGAGTGGAAGCACTTGGGGAAATTAATTGATGAATAAAATAAAACAAACTTGCATGATATAGTCACAAATCACGAAAAAAGTCATACATTTATTATAATATGATATTTTCAATGATACACAAGATGAAATATGCTTATGAATAACTTTATTAAATTTGTTTTTATTTCGACTGATGAATTAGCATAAACTTGAGAGTTTGCAACTAAAATTTTATCTCATACAGATGACTTGCATCCCTGGGGTCGATTTCACTAACGTTAAAATGCATCGTTAACCCATCGTAAGACCAAAACCCATCGTTAGCTACGGCCACCTCTTGACCCCATGCAACGTTAACAAAAGGATCGATTTTTCTAATACATAATTAATATAACTTACGGTGCGGTGAACACTTACGAAGGGTTTTCACGTCTTTGTGAAGTCTAGTTGTAGTTACGAGCTGAACCCTTCGTTAGCTACGATGCATCGTAATGTTAGTGAAATCGACCTCAGGGATGCAAGTGGGGTTGAACATAATTTCCTGAACATTTTAGTTGAGCGCTTGTGCGATGCAATCAGCGGGGTCGAGGGGGCGCAGCCCCCTTGCAGGGGTACAAGTGGGCAGCGTCCTCTTGAAGTCAGAGATTTTGCTTTTTGCCCATGTGAAAACCCTTGTTTTCCTGAACAAAATTCAATACATTTTGATAATTTAGAGCAGTTAAACTTACCCTACTTTGATCTTGGATACTGGTCCCGTTTTTCTTCCGGAAATTTAAAAAAACCTAAAAAAATATAATACTTTTTTTTTTTCCCGAAGAAAAAAATGGATTTCCGGAATTCCGGAAAACTTGCATCCCTGTTAATCCCGGGGGCCAATCAACCATAATTGTATACACATGCAAGACAAAAAACAAAAAACAATGTGTAAAAAGGGGTGTTTTTCATTGTTGAATGCATCACATAGGTGAGGTGTTAAGGGTATCAAAACCGCTGATTTTTTAGGAAAACGGTTGCTAAAAATTCTGGTTGATTGTGTTTAGAGTAATTTGTTTTGATCCCAATTCCCAACAGATTGAGTGTCTCATTTTCAATTTGAAAACACATGTGCGTTATTCTTTTCCCTTTTCTACAGTGTCATAATCATCTTGCAAACTGAGATCGCCGTTGCTAACCGAGATCGCCATTGCAAAAACGAGATAGCAAAGGCCGTCTCCAAACGATATTCTATAGCATTTTTCGCATACAAATAGAGGCTTGTTTAGTTCATATTCTAAAAAGAACTTATGAACTAGGGACCAAAATTTGCAAGGAAAACGCACTAAAACTTGTAGATGGGCCAAAATTTACCAGGAATGTACATTGATGACTTGTTAAGTGGGCAATTTTGCTTGTAGGGGGTGTCAGGAAAAAGTTTGGTCAGGCATGTGTACACCATTTTGTTTGACTGCCAAAAGACTTCCATCCCCCCCCCCTCCCCCCTCCCCCGGGAGTAAGTCTAATGTCGAAAAGATTTTATTTATGTTAACATTAATATTCTGATCTATCTACCTTATGAATTGCATGCAGTTTTTAAAAATGAACATAAAAATGTTCTCACTTATTGGTAAAGTTTTTTTGTGTGGGTTTGCCAATATAAGTTGTCACACTACATATCTTACATGCCTTACAAATGTGTGGAAAGAAACAACTAGTCTGTCTAACAAATCTCGTTTTGATTTCTTAATCAACAAAGGGAATTCCCCCTACTACTAGATAATCAGACACTCAATCAATGACAAATCTCAAGGTACCAGTATGGTTTTAAGTTCTTAACCTGTAATTTGTTATAAATGTGGGGGTTGTCCCTTTCACACTTGATAAAAATAGCATAATGTATTTGTTGTACTTTATGAACACGTACTTAATTAAATTGACAATGATAAATAAAAAACATAAAGTTGTTTTTTGGTTATGACATTTGATTAAAAAGTCCTATTCTTTTAAATTCTTTGGATAAATCACTAAAAACTCCAAAACAGTAAAACATTTTCAATCACAATTTAGTACGATTTTTAAGTTCTTAACCTGTAATTTGTTGTAAATGTGGGGGTTGTCCCGTTCACACTTGATAAAAATAGTATAAATGTATTTATTGCACTTTAAAAACAAGTACTAAATTAAATTGAGAAATGATAAATAAAAAACACAAGGTTGTTTTTTGATTATGACATTAGATTAAACAGTCCCCTTCTTTTCAATTCTTTGGATAAATCACTAAAAACTCCAAAACAGTAAAACATTTCTGATCACAATTAAGTACGATCTTTTAATTTCTTATAACCTGTAATTTGTTATAAATGTGGGGGTTGTCCCTTTCACACTTGATAAAGATAGCATAATGTATTTGTTGTACTTTATGAACAAGTACTAAAAAAAAGATTTACCATCAACATTTCATGGACTGTACAAATGTCCTTGGACAAGACATTTAATTTCAATTGCTCTGTCAACCCGAGTGATACTGGAGAATTAGGGCAAAATCATACTCGTATGTTTTTCGGCCTCCAAACAAAATTTTCGCTACCAAATATTTGTGACGTCAAAATGACGAGTGATTCCAAACAAAATAACTTCAACACCAAGTTGAGACCAAAGCAAATTTCGCGCTAGATTGCACATGCTATTGAATTGCCATATACATTGGACCGAATGTTTGCTACCCGTTCATACTTTAAGTTCGATGGCAAATATTTGGTGACGTCACAACCAAATGTTTGGTAGGAACAATTTTGTTTGGAGGCCGACTATGATTTGGCCCATACTGGAGACTGTGGAGAGCTGAAACATTTCAATCAAAATGTGGATGGGGTGTGTGCTAGGCCAGTGACTCCTATACTTTGATCAATACCAAATAGGCGGACCTCTTTACATCATGAATTAATACAGAACACAATTTGAACACAGCACAAATGCAGGAGATGCAGCACGCGTTTCATGTGTGACTCGCACATCAGTGTTGACGGCGCTCGTGTAAGCGGGATTATGTTTACTTGCAGAGGAAGAAAAGCCTCATAATTCCTGCCTATTAAGCGTTGATCAAAGTATAGTTGAAGCAAAACGAGGCCAAGGAAATAGAAAAAAAAATTCTCTTGGGGGAAATATTTTAAAGTCGGGTCGGTCGGTTGGAATTTTTGTTTTTTTACTTTTCCTGAAGGAGATTTTGACCTTTCAAATCTCTAAACAATGCATGTTAAAGTCATATGATGATGACACATCAAGATCATTTATTAGTTATTTCTGACAGGACACCAAAGATTTGTTAATCTAACATTTAGTGTGTGTTTTTGTGCTAGAAACAGTAAGTTTAATAGAAAAAAATGTAACAAAAAGAAAAAAAAATCTGACCCAATTTTTTGCCAGATTTAGGGTTGGTCGGAAAAGGGTAACACAACAATTTTTTAGGCATGATGTGATTGTGACCTGATGGCAGGGTTATAACGCTTTTGTGAGATAGTAGCCCTAATATATGCTCCAGGAGCATGTGCTCCTGGAGCATATTGGACTTGTAATATTTTCAGTTGAAATATATGCTCCAGGAGCATGTTTGACTTAGAAATAGCTAGAAAAATGATCTTGGAGCTTAGAAATAAGCATGTTGGACTTAGAACATGCTTCAGGAACATGAACGAATTGTCAATTTGTCTGGCCTTTACCTAGGCAAACATAAAGCCATTATTGTTTCAAATTTCAACATTTGCTATAACTTCAAACTCAGTACGCAGCATATTGTATTGTGACAATTACACATTTTCATTTGTTTACCGTCGAATTTCTACACAAAATTTTAAATGTCAAATTTGGTTATAGCAATAAATGCATAGTGGGCGTTAATGCTGGGCATTTTGTTTTGCTTGAGTAACATTTTTTTGTTAAAGATACATTAAGAAAAACTTCTTACTTAATTTAGAAATGTTTTAAATCTCTTTATGAAACAATTAGATAGAAATGTCATTACACTTTTTTGATCCAATGAAATATCAAGAAAACCACATTGCTAGCATTTTTATAAAGGTACTATGAATGATCACAACTGACCATAATTTTTTTTCCATAAAGAAGGCATTGCAGGCACTAGTAAAAATTGTGCATATACCGGGAAGAAATGCAATTGACCCCCCTCCCCTCTTTCCCTTGACCAAAAAGTTAACCAGGGAATAACACAACAGTCATGCGTCAATTAAATTACCGGATTTACTTCTGCTTCAACAATAAACAATAAAAATATTGCAACAGACTCCCCAAGGGAATTCACTATTTTTGATATTAATAAAAACAGCCAGCATTTTATAACCCTTGCCCTCTGAAGGGGTTGTTGTTGCAATCCCCTAAGAGTTTTTTCCCGCTATATAAAAACGCAAAAACAACCAACCCCAGGCATTTGGGCAATCTCTTTTACATCCTTTGCAGTCATTTTGATGAAAAAATTAGGGTACCACCTAAGGTAGGGTTAGGGCAGGCCGTCAAAGTTGGGGTATAGAGGTGGTGGTGAAATCCCGGAAATTTAGTCGCCATTTTGAAAAATGTATGCATGCTATAAGACTCAAACTTACAAGACAACAACCCCCTTCTAGCTCCTTCTTCGGAGTTCGTGTTACAAAAAGTAGCTCAGGAGGACAAGGGTTAATCTTAAAAACTAAATTCTAACACCTAATACTAGGTAGAAGTTCCCAATTGCATCACATGAGCCAGAAAATGAAAATTAAAACTCCATTCT
>JXSR01S002109.1:68610-78737 GCA_000969725.1 Ophiothrix spiculata
TTGTAATGAGATTTTATGCAACATACATACATCCCTTTCTTCAAAACTGTTACGCAAATTTTGATTTCAACAAACCCCTGGAATAAGATGAGAGTAAGCTTAGTATTGACCCAACAACCTGCTTAATATTAGCAGATCATCATTATATTGGATCCTTATGTCATAAAATGAGTTCAAGGGATGCTACTCTTAATCATATGTTTTTAACTATTTCCACTTAACCTGTGCTCCATTACCTCACCAATGGTGAATCATTACAGATTAACAAATCAGACAATCAAGATTTTTTGGGTCTTTACAAAATGTGCAATAACCTTAGATTCAGAAATCCAAATTAAACAAAACAAAAATCTTGTAAAAGCCAATGGTCTACTATATTATATTATTATATTGCTCAAAATTGTGCTCTATTTTCTTGAAAGAAAGTTCAAAGTTCATTGCGTTTTTATTGGGACACACTGTATATGCACAAGTGGAAACTGACTACAAAAGTGACAAGTTTTCTCACAATTCATTTCAGTTGTTCTGATGCAGTATACTTTATGGTGTTATTTTTTTCTCGAAATGTCTGAAATAAACAATGAATGCCAATATCTCAATCTTTTCTTATTGCATCAGTTTCTGTAAAGTATGTTTCATTAATACCAAAGTAAATTACAGAAACTGAGCACATCCATTGTATCAAAACACAAAAATCATGTCTACATCATCTACTGCAGAGATGCCAACTTCAAAATTCAGAAATCTGTACTCAGAGAGTCAAAAAACTGTATTTTGCCATACAAATCTGTATTTTTACATCGGCGACGGTTTGACACAATGCGGCGTCACTGGAGGGGCTATTTCAAGGGCTAAAAACAGGCATCCCATTGTTCTTATTAATCTGCAAGATGCATCATAGCAAAGCTTACACTGCTAGTGATTAAAACAAAATGTATAAAAAATTATTCCTTAAGTTTCATGATGATTTATGTCACGTTAACTTATCGACAAATCATCCTCACTGAGTCACTCACGTAAGCAACAAAACCATGTGTCCGGTCCAGAAAAACATGAACAGATCAAATGGTACCGGTAGAATACTTTTGGGTGTAATTTTGGGAGTATTCTAGAAAAGATATTTCTGAATTATACAGTACTGGGCAATTTTAAGGTAGCATTTGGGCGCTCAAGGGGAGTATTTTATTTTATTTTTTCAGACGATTGAAATGCGTACTTTGAAGTACTTAATTCGTATTTCCGTATTTGCAAGAATTTCCCGTACAAAATACGAAAAATTCGTACTACTTGGCATCTTTGCTACTGCCTCATGGTTTATTCAGAGTCTGTCGATGGGCATCGCTTGACGTCGATCGAAGCGAAGTCTTTTACAACACTTCTGCTTGGTGTGTTGCTCCTGCACGTGCCACTCGTAATCATACCAGGAGAGTACGAATCGATTGACGTCGAGCAATGCATATCGACAGACTCTGAATAACCATCACACAAACACATTATTTGTTAACAATCTTACATTGTACAGACTGGATTTTGTACATTGTGTAAAAACAAATCTCCTATTTATCTAAGGCACGAACCAGATTCCTGTTTATTTGAGATTGAGTTTAGATCTATGTATTGTGTAACAACAAAAGCAATAATGCGATACAAAGCCTGGCAATATACTTGGATCTGGATGATGCCTTGATTTCTTGGGAGTTAGGCTTGTAATGAGATTTTATGCAACATACATACATCCCTTTCTTCAAAACTGTTACGCAAATTTTGATTTCAACAAACCCCTGGAATAAGATGAGAGTTAGCTTAGTATTGGTTGCTATAGTAACTCTATTGCTGTGATCTATAAGTTTTATTTCTGGCGAATGATTTCGCAGAGTACATTTAGCAATGCAAATGTAAGCGATGTAATATTGATATCAAATTGTGTGCATATATATAAAATGACAATTTGTATTTGTTCTAAGTTTATTACCTTTGGACTATGCAATGAATATTTCCATGAAAAATTAAAAAGTAAACTTTTAAAAATATGAGACCTGCTTGCACAAAATAAGTAGAAATTTAAAAATAAATTGAAAGTTTTTGAGTTATATTCTCAGCTTTTAAATGATGATATATAACAGTTTCTTTTTTATTTCCCAAATGAGGGGTGCTCCGACAAAATGAGCAGAAAGTTGTGAATTTCAAAATTGAGTTTATTTCATATTTTAATGTGTCATATTCTCTGCTTTTGATTGACATAAAATATGTAATACTTTGTTTCTTTATTTCAAATTAGAAATTGGAATTCAAGGCAGTCCACACAATATATAGTAATAATTAATTGTGGAAAATCTAGTTGAAAGTTGTTAGATTATAATAGTGTAAAATAGTGTCAAAATAGCCAGATGGGTGATGGCAGCAGTACAGAGAGTTTTATATGAGTACATCGTTTTGGGTACAACCCTTCAACTGGTACAAGGCAAGAGAATAATATTTACAATAATTGAAAGCTATATGAGGAAATATATATACACAGTCTATGGTGTTAAAAACAATATACAGAATGTCCAAAAAACACTTTATGTTGTGATCCAATTGTCTTTATGCAGATCGAAACGGATGTTTATTCCATGTGTATGTAGAGTCTGAAGCTTAGAAATAATATATTGTTCAGCTGGATGATGTTCTTTATCTGAGTTACCAGAAGTGAATAGAATGCTTCTATTATTGTAAATATTATTCTCTTGCCTTGTACCAGTTGAAGGGTTGTACCCGAAACGTCATACTCATATAAAACTCTCTGCACTGCTGCCATCACCCAACTGGCTATTTTGAAACTATTCGACTTCTACAGTGCCACACAGTTTCATTGACTTTATAGTGTAAAATAGCAAGATGTCATCAATTAACCGTGGTTATCATTAATCACACTTTCCCACCACAGCTGACTTTTCCGAACTTAACATATTGAAAATGTGTCTTAAATCCAAAAAATGATCACAACATCATGCTTTCAATTTAAATTCCATTTATTTAAAATCTTCATTGGCAAATTTACGCTCATTTCACCAGAACAGCTAACAATGATTATCAGAAAATGAGAATTCAAAATATAATCAATTGACCATAAATGAATGATTTGTTTTTAAGGATTAGGGATCAATTAACCATCCAAACCTAACATGAATCCAAGTTTATGAAAGATCATAGCATGAATTTGTCTATTTGTTTATAATAACCAATACTTTTATTTCCTAAGACATGCGGTACATCTTGAAACTTCACTACATAATGCAACTCTACACAGACATGAAAGTGCATAACCAGGGGATATTTGACAGGAATATATTCTCTGAATATCTGAAAATTACAATTCTTCAAAATGCTTAAAATATAACAAGGAATGTCAATCCCTCAAACTATCCTCCTGCATCAGTTCTGTAAAGTATGTGTCATTTAATACCAAAGCAAATTACAGAAACTGAGCACATCCATTGTATCAAAACATAAAAACTCCTGTCTGCATCATTTATTGCCTCAAACACTTGCTCAAACTCATTATTTGTTAACAATCTCAGATTGTAACTTGATCTGCGCATTGTGTAAAAAACAAATCTTTCCTATTTATTCGAAGCAGAGACTAGATTCCTATTTGTGACTCGTCATATCGAAAGGTACCTTAAGGTCGGCATAGTAAATAACGAGATACAGGCCATTGAAGTGAAGCTAAGCATAGTAAAAAATCACTTCCAAGGTCAAATTTCTAATTTCATCAGAAACGTTACTTTTGAAGTGTACTCCATCATATTAATCAGGTTCCAACATAAAAAAACATAAGAAAAATATGTTAAAAACATAGATGAAAACTCTCTCTCTCCATTAAAATTTCACTTAGTACAAAAACTTCAGACTCGATTTTCTCAGAACTATAGTTTTCCGAATCAGCCCGATGCCTTTTGCCAATTTGAATGTAACTTTGCAACCGAGCATCCAATAACCAAAAGTTAGGTGTCATTTTAAAGCTTACAATCTCAGCCTTTAGATGAGACCAAAAAATCCATTTTGATTTTGGGACCCTCAAGGTACCTTTCGATATGACGGGTCACATTTATTCGAGGCAGAGACTAGATTTGTGTATTGTATGAAAACAAAAGCAATATTACATGTGATACAGTGACTGGCAATGTACCTGGATCACTGATGCCTGGATTCCTGGGGAATTAGATTTGTAGTGACATGTTACGTAGCAAGCATCCCTTTCTCCCAAATTGTTACCAAAATTGTTTTACTTACATTGACAAGGTATACGTATATGTGCCTGCCTTTTGGGGTGATTTTTCCAGGATTTTGGTATATCAATGGGGTGTTTTTCATCTCAGATGAAAGCACCCAATTTTCATAAATTGGGCGCTTTTGGGAAAATTTGCAAAAAAAGTTAAAATTGGTTGATGGGTGGGTTTTTCTGCCAAAAATAGGTATAGAGATGGTCAGTTTTTCAGAGTCCGGCAGGCACATACCCGTACAAAAAATTTTGAAGAACCCCCACCGGGAGTCTGTCACTCATATGTAATCTAACACACCATTTGGTGCATAGTTTGCCCACCATTTCCATTGTAGTTCAATAGCTGTACATGCCCACAAAAAGCTTAAATGGCAATTTTACTCCTTCGTTTAGCTTTATAAAGAAATGAAATCTAATAAAAACAATTGTGATCTGAGAAAAAACCACAAAGTGACGTCCACGCTGCTCGCTTTGCTCTCTGCACATGGTCCTTCTAGATGGACTAAACACCGTTCATACAAAGTATTGTGACCATATTCTTAAGTTTTGATATACTCCCCCAAAGAAGTAAATTTCAAAACCTCTTTTTTAACAATTATTGTTGACCTACTTTTTAATATTAAAAAAGATGAGACTCAATAAACTTGCATTTCCTTGTCAATCCCAATTTCCACTCATTGTTCATTGCTTAATAGCATCACATTTACTTTGTCTTTGGTACTTAATTCCCAAAATGAGATAAGCCTGTGCAGATGTACTCTTACTTGTAATCAACCCAGGAATACTATCAAGCAAACATGCCCATTGCTTGTTTGTTGTCCTTGGGCAAAATGCCCATCTTCTAGATTGCATCAAATTCTTCTTCTTGTTATTTTATCTCTTGATCAACATCATTACCTAATGGTATAGACATCTTGTCCATTGCATTGTACAGCATTGTCATTAATTCAAGCATCAATGGGAATTTTGAACTTGACATAATATTTTGTTTTGGATATGTAGGCATTATTTAATTGCATTTATTGCTACTGTTATCAAATGATTAAATAATTATCAGTGACACTTTAATAATAATAATAATGATAATAATAAACAACACTTAATAAAGCGCCATTCCAAAAGTGATCACAGCGCTTTTACAAAGAAAAATGATGAAAACAACGAAAAGAAGATTACAATTTTACAAACAAATGAGTCTTGAGCTGCTTCTTAAAAATTGTGATACTAGTAGAGTTTCTAATGTCAAAAGGCAAATTGTTCCAATTTCTGGATCCAAACGAAATGAATGTACCAACGGTGATTTTCAACCGTGTCACAGGAACAACCAAACGAAGGGTATCTTGAGCAGAGCGGAGACCTTGTCTGGGAGCAACATGAATGGAAATATACTCGTTGAGATAGGCTGGTGCATCTGCATTAATAACTTTGAACACATACATGAGGACTTTGAATATTATACGATCCTTAACAGGCAACCAGTGGAGGGTGTTGAGAAGTGGAGTGGCAGACACCAATTGAGGCACTTGGCAAATGATGCGAGCAGCCTTGTTTTGCAGTTTCTTTAAGCGGTTGACATCGCCGATGTTACATCCAGCAAGAAGTGAATTGGCATAGTCCAGTTTGGAGAGCACAAGTGCAGCTTTCCCTATCAATGAATTTACGTACTCTGGACACATTACACCGAGTAAAATTGATTGATTTACATACAGATATTATATGCAGTGCCATACTCATGGCAGAGTCAAAGATAACACCCAGATTTTTAATTGTTGACGAAGGATGGATTTCATCGGAACCAGTGAAAATTGTGGTGCTATCAAAAATACTAAGATTATGTTTTGAGGTGGCAATAAAAAACTCGGTCTTGGATTCGTTGATTTTTTTCTTTTCAGTTTGTTACTTTTACCCCGTATGTTATGTTAGGATACCATAAAATAAATGTCAGGAATCTTTAGTAAGTTATACTTACCTATTGGTACATACAGTGAGTAAATTGGTTCCATAGAAGTGGATGGTGGTACATGAAATACAAAATAGAAATACAAGAAACTCATTAAATATAGGAATGCAATTCAGGGTCTGAAGGCAAATCAAAATTACATGTATGTACTATAACATTGCAAAGATTAAACTTTTCTTTTACTTTTTATCTGCTAACCTTGTCTTTCTACGATTCAACTAGTCAAAAACTTTTAAGGACCCTAAAGGCTACCCAAAATTTTTTGTCAGGTTAAGTACTGTGCGGATGCATGGAACCCCCCTTCACATACCCAACTATAACATTTTTTATTTTCCTAAAGCCCAAATTTGACTTTGCAATTCATGATATGCATTCACACATACCAAACAGCCAGTTTCTACTAATAACATAAGATAAACATATGATGCAGAAAGAAATAATCAAGCTTTTCAAATTCCAAACTTCATTTGGATAGAATAAAACTCATTTCTAAAGATAAAATAAAAGACATGATGCCAAGCTCGACTAACATCTCTTCATCGGTGACAATAGAAGAAGTACACCACCTGTTAAATTGTGAATGGAATAGAGGGGGCTATGACTAAAAGAAAACAACACTCAGTTTTTTTACTACCTTATATTGTGCAGGTGTCACCAAAACGCATTAATAAACAGGTGGATTTCTACATAAAGAATTAAAGGGTTGGGGACAGTCAGGGAAAGAGTAACTAGGTCCCATATATCACTGTTGTTTGAGGTAGACATTTATTCATTTTTAACCAAAAATTCATATTTTTCTTCATAGAAAGTTGAAAAAAGAAGTACAAACAACTGAAATGTGTTGCATAATAAAGTTTTGAACCATTCTCAAAATGTTATTTCATTTTTGTTGAAATTAAGTAATTTTGAGCTCATTTATTGTTATTTTTGTAAATTCAGATTTGTGCAAAAATGAGGGTGCTATACATATTCAAATTATTGATTATATTTGATTATCGATTATGTTGTTTGATTTTGGCTAAAAATTAGAAATAAAAATGTTCTTAGTATCAGATGCTTTAGTTGTATATCTAATTTCGGTAGTACCCACCAGCATATCACTTCTGCATCCAAAAATGAGTTTTTATGAATAGCGCCATCTATTTTGACACTTAGAAATTAACAGGCAGTATAGGACACGATATATAGCATCCACTAGATTTAGGGCAAGGGATTTCTTAAACGCAAATTTAGGGTACGATTTACGTGTATCTCTTATGGGTCACGTGACTCACGTATTGAAGAAAATATTACAAAGATCATATTTTTACCCTTCCTCAAAAAATAACAAAAGTGTTCTTATAGTAATAAACATTATTATGTTATTCTAAATCTGCTGTGGTTCACGCGTGAACCCCACTTTTTATATATGTTATCATATTTTTTTAGCGATTACGAAAATAATGTTAGTGACCAACCCGGAAGTTGTATTTTTCCACGAATTAGCCAACGGTTATGCCAGAGGCGGTATAGGACATGACGCAGCCGGGGATCGGCTACGATATCGTACGGCAACCAGTAAGAGTTGCCACGACCTGCACCACCTGGAAAGGAAATGTTCCTATTTCTATTGGGTTTAAACAATGGTGAGGATACTTAAATATATTAGTCATGATCACAAATGTGACCGTCCAGCTCAAAGTCAGCCCTTCATCATTGTCATGTTTTTACATACTGTAAATGCCAATATTTTCGCGCTCAGTAATTTTCGCGCAAAGCCAATTTTGGACCATTTCACGCGTTTGTATTTTCGCGCACGTGAACATTGGCCGTGTATGGAACTTCCTTTGTAACAAATACAGATTAAATTTCGCGCTACATTTATTTTCGCGCTAAATTAATTTTGCGCGAAAAGCGCGAAAATAAATGTACCGCGAAATATACCACTTATACAGTATCTGCAAAGTCCATATAAGGGTTCAAATGCCACTTCAAATAATTTTGAAACATCCACAAGTCAAGATTTGGTCGGTGAAGGTTTGTCATTGAGTAAAAGATAATACTGAGATAAACATATTTACAAACCAGAAAGCCATATCATTTTGCTGTTGATGGTTCTTCTAAGATGTTGATTTTTCATATTTAAGTTTAGTTTTTTGGAATAAAACTTCTTGTTGTTTGGAAGAATGCATGAATACTTGTGAAACTGCAAAACATAAATTTCACAAAATTATGACCTTTGCAAGTATTTTCACTTGTGGAAAATATGAAGTTTGCTAATTTTTCTTTTGCTGTTGGTAAGCTTTAGGAGTTGGAAAGCCACAAATATGAATTTTAACTTCCTTTAGACTTTTCCAATTTTTCATAATTTCTGAGAACACTTCCCTACACTAAATTATTCCATAAAGATTCTGGCTGAGTACTTATTTACTATGTAGACAATTAGGCCCGATCCAGACTCCACTATTGTATAGAATATTTTGCTTAGAATATTCTATGCTGACGACAAAATGACGTAGGTCATCAAATTAAACTGTGTGTTTTATTCGATGAACTACGTCATTTTGTCGTCAAAACTTGAATTCTCAAAATTAAGATTTCTTTACATCTACCATAAAAATCTTTGTAAACAGCAAATGTATGTAAATATGTAATCACCCTAGAAAATAATAATTCCATAAATGTTGTCAATTGCACATTTGGAAACTATATACCAGGTTTGCATTTCATAATTTGCTATTTATTTTACACTAACACATAAAAATCCCCAAAATACAAAGGTATTATTTTGGGACAACTATGTGTGCACTAAAACATAGTTACCCTGAAAATACATGGTGTAATTTGTGTAAAGATTAAACAAATTGTTTTTAAACAATTAAGAACACTTACCAAATGACCAATTTGGCACATATGGCCATTAAATAATAATTATATGATTTAAGCATGTTTATTCAATTTGTAGCATCAAGAGAGTTCAACAAACACTTCAACCATTTGTTCACAACTACTTAATCGTTTGCAAAATTTAGAGTGTGTTAATACTTTCCATGAAAAGCGGGATGAAGCAAAGTAAATTTTATAATTTTGACTAATATGTTCTCATCCAAAAATATTTTAAAGTTGCTAAAACAACTTGGTAAAGACTTAGATAATTCAATTCTTTTAATACTCTCTCGCCAGAAATTAATATTGCCAAGGCATGCAAATAGATATCACCCACTACAGTGCTTCCTCCATACTTGTGTTGTTTTAAGAAATCTCAATTACTTTAACAAGAGTTTAAGAGTTGCTATTCACAGGATAAATTGTGTGTTATAACTACTTATCATCAAAAACACTTTAGTTCAAGTTTGCGATATTTCCTGAGTTTAACTTGAAAAATTATCCACTTTAACAACCGACATGTTGACGAAATGCAATCAAGGATTGCATATGCAGGTATTATCTCATATACATAAGACAGAAGGGCCATTCTTTTTGATATGTCACAAACATCATGAAACGTTACTTGAACTCTTGTTAAAGTAATTGAGATTCTTTATAACAACATATGCATTCAATGTTACTTTAACTTGAGCATGTCTATAGGTTTTTTTATCATTAGCTATCATTCTAACAAGATAAGCATACCTTGACCTTCCAACGTTAGGCAATAATATTTGAATTCTGCTTTTTAGATTTAACCCAGTAGCTCAAACAAATTGGCAAGTAGAGCAAATACATGCTATTCTTTTCTGTTAATTTCAGTGAAGCATGTCAAAATGATCTAGTATCAGCTGTATTTCCTAAATGTTTGAAATAAAGAATAATTTGGTTCATATAAGATCAGTGGCGTGCCCAGGATTTTTTGAGTGGGGGGGGGGCACAACCATCAGTTTCCCCTGAATGACCAATAGCGGCAGAAGGGTAAAATATGATATT
>JXSR01S002110.1:9627-24587 GCA_000969725.1 Ophiothrix spiculata
AGAATGGGGGTGGTTATGACATTACATGGCTTTACAACCCTCCTCGGATAACCAGGAGAAATTTAAAAAAGAAACCTTTCTGAGCAGTTTTAGGTTAATTAAGAGATTTTAGGTCAATTATATCACCTGAACCAAATTTGAAGCTATCATGCTTTTAATTGCTTTAAACACTTGTTGAATTCGGGATGTTATTAGGAAATTAAGCCTAGGCCTACGCGTGCATTATGTTGACAAAACAACTTGAGAGAAAACTGAGAGAATATGGATCCTGGGAGTCGGTCAAGTATAATGTTGTAGGCATAGCATGACCAAGAAAAATGGGAATTGTTTTTTAGGATTGAAGTTTACATGAATCATGCAGGTGGCCGTGGTGACACCCATTAGGGTATCAAAAACAGCAATTTTTCACTGAGAAATTGGTAAAATCCCCTGGGGCCACTCAAGTCTAATGTTGCAGGCATAGCATGACCACAGATTTTCAATAATAATAATAATAATAATTCCGGCATTTATATTGCGCCTTTTCCAGTGGATACAAAGCGCTGGCCATTATTATTACGCCGTAACAAGGGAATCGTCAGAACCATTTCGCCTTAAACTAGGCCATTTGCGGCCAATGACCGAAGGCGCAGACCTCTCAGCACTTAGGTTGTGATATTCCCCCCTAAACAGCTCCCCAATGCGCTCGGGTCGACGAGGCAAGTGTGATAAAGTGATTTGCCTAGGTTCACAACACGTTGGCACTAGCGGGGCTCGAACTCACAACCTTCCGTTTATGAGTCCTGCACTGTTCCGCTAGGCCACACTAAAGGGTGAAGTTGTTTCTGAAGCCAAAATATACCCTTTTTCCCCTAAGTCCCCTATTCACACCCTAAATCAGGAATTTACCGATAATGTTTTCACACCATAGGGTTTGAAAAAATACCCTATTTCTTGAAAATGGGCCAAAATGGGTGTTTTTGATACCCTAAACTGTGTAACTTGATTCACCCTTCAACTGAAAACTTACCCTAATTCACCTTTTTCTTGGTCACGCTATGCCTGCAACATTATACTTGAGTGGCCCCTGGGTAAAATCCCCATTTAGGGTGCGAATGGGGGAAGAGGATATATTTTGGATACCCTAAACTGTGTCACTTGATTCACCCTTCAACTGAAAACTTGCCCTAATTCACCTTTTTCTTGGTCACGCTATGCCTGCAACATTATACTTGAGTGGCCCCCGGGTAAAATCCCCATTAAGGGTGCGAATGGGGGAAGAGGGTATATTTTGGCTTAAGAAAAAAAAGGAGTGTTCTGAAAAACTGTGACTGGCTCCTGGTAGGATATTTTCTACTTCTACTTGGTTACAAGTTCAGCACCCCTATGGTAGGGGAAAAACGAACAGGGGTTTGTGTGTGCGTGCTGAGATATTACTTGAAGTGCTGTTTAAGTTGGTCTTTGAAGGCTTTTGAGTCCGTGATAGATATAATAGTCTGAGGAAGCAGGTTCCACTCTGACACAGTCCAGGGTAAAAAGAAAACTTGTATGAGTCGGTGGATGTCCGTATATTAATAAATGATTTACTGTGGGATTTGCATGTTGGGCTAAGTACCTGGCGCAGCTCAGTAGGGTTATAGGCCAACACTTAACATTTCCAATTTCAGGCAACATACAATGTATTATATTAGTTTTTATTGTATAATCTGACCTTTTAGAATTGTCGATTTGAAACCAGTGTTTGTCCAGGTTTTCATTTTTTTCTGTTGTGCCACTGATCGATCGAGTAGTGTTGTTTATGTTTTGCTTTGGTGATTTAAAATTTCCCGGGATTTCAGTGAGATCAATTCGCGCTTCTGTACTACGAGCTTCCTCTATTTTATACCACAAGCTGTGAATAAAACGAAGTTTCATGTCAGCGCTTACAACAAGAGAATTCATGAATTTATCCTTTACCTGACGACTATTGGAGCTGTAGAAAGAGAAACCTCGGTTTGTGGTAGAAACTTGGGATATTAAAGTATGTGATATACGTGTAGGCTAGGCTTCAAAAGGTAAGCTTAAAATAATTTGCTCGAGAAACACAAGCTAAAAACTGGCACTGCAGACGCTCTAGCTAAGGCTAGCGAATTCGGCAACCTTGCAGCCACGTATTTCAATGGAGTCAGCGTTCAGGATTTTGAAACGCACCTTTGCGGCTACCTTCGTTCAGTTCTATTATACAAATATTGACTAGACCTACTAGTATGTCGATAAATGATTATATCATGTATAGACATACTGATCTCCATTGAACAATGGTTAATTTTGCAAATTTTTTGAAGTCTCATTTTGAACAACTCGCATCATGAAAAATGTGGGAAATGTGCTCTTGCACACCTTAGTGAGTTACTTAAGCCATAGGCCATGGTAGTCAAGGAGTTTACCAAACATAAACTTGTGAAAATTCATGATCATTTTTATGTAAACATTCACCTAAAATTTAAAAATGCATGATCAAAGTACACATTTTGATTTTTTTCAATCAACAAATACCTAAGTAGATACTCATTAATATTGTTAACAATAATACATGAGTGATACAACAAAAAAGGAATGACAAATAGCAAAAAAGTCGGTGGCTAATTTTAGCCACCGAGAACACATGCGTTGTATTGGGAGAACTGTCAAACCGTAATGGCTGCCGTGGTCGTCTAATATTGACTGCTTTGAGGTGCATGGTTTAAATTATTTTCCCGAGGTGATCTCAAAACCAAGTCCAAGAATATGCGCGAAGCGAAGCTGAGCCTGAGGGCATATTCATGGTTTTGACTCTGAGATCACCGAGGGGAAATAATTTTAACCATACCCCGAACAAAAAGCAGTCAATATTCGTTTTATATACCAAATATATAGATTTTTGTCCATTGGTTGGTTAAAAGAACCATTTTAGCACTCAAACTTTCAGAGCGTCCGATGATAATTTACGAGTTTGTTTCTCTTTTTAGTGCTGACCGCGTAGTATTCAGTGCGCCCAAGACAACTAGCTCACGCAATGCAGCGCGTGTTGACCATGAATGCTTACAGTCGCGCGCATAAAGCTCGAGTTACACGACGCAAAATACATTGAGCTGGCCTAGTGAATACTATGTCTAATAACTATGCCCCGTAGTAAATTTATAGGGCCTAGTTAAATCCATGCCTTCACTTTTAACCAATCAGAGGACAGGAATCTATATATGAGGTATATTATATGTCCTATTCGGCGTCTTGAAAGTCTGTAGTCCCAGGGCTGTGACCATGGACCATCGTTAACTTTTATCATTGGGTATTGTAATTTCTATAGGTCCTAGGTCACAGGACTAATGTGTAATACTTTGGCCATTTAAGCTTTGTAAGTTTTGACATGAAATATTTGAAAAATTAAAAGCCTAAAATCAACGCTGTACGGTGAAAATTTTGATTAAGTAGCCAATGGCTCCTGAGTTTAAAACTTTAGGGGCCATAAAATGGCTCCAATGATTAAAACATTTGGGAGCCAAAAAGTGAGCGTTATTTTTTTACAATTGCAGTGTTAAAGAATAAAACTAATATGATAAATACTGAGCTCAGATTTAACTTTTCTAAGCTTACTTGGTTTTAAAAAAGTTCATGAATGTCCATTTGGTCGCCATATTGTAAGGCTTGAAGCCAACTATCAAAAATTGTCAACCAACAAAAGACAGCGCTCATGAAAGGTTGCAATTTTTAACACAATACATGATACAACACTGTCAACATGTGGGATACCTCGCCGTACAATTTGCCTATCTTTTCTGTACGGTACATGTGTGAAGCATATGCTAATAATGACGTCATTATAAATTTCCCCTTGATGTCGTCATGACACGTCAATGCATGTGTGTCAGGTATATAAATCTGGCAGTAGTCCGGTTTGTTTACGTTTGTTGAAACAGCGATTGACAGTTGATTGCGAGAGAATTTGAGCAAGAAACTTGAATTTAATGATATTTTATGGTCGAGTTTTTGAAGTTTGTGAATGTAATATCGATTTATTCCATGTTAATTTCATTCTTCACACACTTTGGTTGGAAAAGGCTGGCGAGTGTATAAGCTTAAAAGAATGATCGCCAATTGCTCGTAGAATTCAATTTTGTTCGCATCATGACAAAAAATACTCGCAAATGCGAGTGAAATGGTCGCACCGTACAGCGTTGCCTAAAATAATTCCACTCAGTATAGGCAACATCTTTTAATAGTGTAGAATCATTACAAATCCAATTTAAACCAAAAGATGAAATTTATCATCCAAAATCTGGACGTAAACAAATCTGAGGTTGTCAAATTTGGAAACTCAATGTTACAACGTCAAGGCAAGTTTAGGCCCAAAAATCACACGTTTTGATTCTAAATGTTAACAAATCACCTATCATAGGATGCACAAGACTCTCAAGGAGCTTAGTTAATTAAAAAATTTGTGAACAGCTTCAATATTTTGGTTCAATTTGAGGTGTGGACTTAGTCCTCGGACCGTCTGTACATACATGCTTAAATGGCAGTTTTACTACATTTCCCATGACTTGACACTAAGTCAAGTCATGGTGCCTGCCAGGACTAGAAAGTCTGATATATAGTACATCATTGCTTAGTTCCTACGCAACCCTATCATAATGGATGAGGGTTACGGACTAATCAATTGGGACTGCCTGTAGACCAATTTCCATGAATTGCTTGTCAAATTCACGTCATACCAGTATACCTGTCTTAAAATACCATCTGCTGGTAGTCGTCTTCTTTAGACCAATTCAAGTTTTAAGCTCACCCTTAGTTAGTTTGATTTATTTCTTCACTGGTTTTTGCATCTGTATATATCTGCACCATTGGCTCTGACGCTACACAAGCACTGTCATCCCAGTATAGCTACGTTATAGCTGCAAAGGGATTAATAGGCCTACACCAAGAACCAAGAAATAATTTACACCTAAATTTGGTCCATACACCTTGCAGATCATCATGATGCATATTACTTCAATTTTAGTTATCGCTAAAATGGTAAAAAAGCATAAATATACTCACAATGTTATGTCAATGGAATATGAATCGCTGCCATTTTGAATTTGTATGTAACAAAACTTGTTCTGTTGATGAACACTCTCTTGTGACTCTGTAACAAACACCGGCCCAGTTAGTGCCAAAGAAATACATGATAGACAAGTTAAGTTGTCGCAGCATCTGATTAAGGTGGTATTAAAGGCAAAATTAAGTTGCTCTGACTGATATAAAAAAAATAGGCCTGTTGTAGAGAGCTAAGCAAAAAATTCTTAATTCCAAAATTTGAGCCAAATCAGACAAACGGTTTTTGAGATATTGCTGTTTAAAGTTTCTTTGTATTCTATTGTTTTTGCCAATATATTGATGAAGTTAATGAGGAAAACTGGAAAAATGTGTTCATTAATATTATTTTTGCCAATATTTTTCCAATATTTTATGAATAAACCTTCATACTACTTTTACCTTTAATAATTTTAACTTGAAACTTTGCCAATGTGTTTCTATGACCTAAAACTTTAATGTATGATTTACCCGCCCATCTAATTTGCATAATTAATTAGCTTTTTGTATAATGCTCATTAATTATGCAAATATGCAAATTAGATGGGCGGGTAAATTATATGTTAATGTTTTAGGCCATAGAAACATATTGGCAAAGTTTCAAGTCAAAATTATGTAAAATAAAAAAAGTATGAAGGTTTATTCATAAGATATTGGTAAAATATTGGCAAATATGAATATTAATGAGCACATATAGCCAATGTTGCTCATTAACTTAATCAATATATTGGCAAAAATGATAGAAAACAAAGAAATTAAAATCAAGCATATCTTGGCAACCGTATGTCCGATTTCCTTCAAACAAAAACCATTTTACTGAGTGTTTTAAGCTCTACTTGTTCAATGTAATCAAGTGTCTTTAATGCAGTTTCTAATTTCCAGAAACATCCTTTTGATCCACCTTAAGCGTGAAACAAGTATAATAGCATAGGATGATTGAAATTACCGGTAAATTAACCAGCATTTTTTTATAGTCGCATCATGATCTAGTCCAGGGTTGGCTTTTAGCCGCCGGAAACGGTTAAATCCTGGTTAAAACCGGCAAATACTGGTTTTAACCGGCAAAAACTAGCAAAATTTCATTGACCATTATTCAAATCCGATTTTCACATGTTCATATAGCATTGACCTCGGAAATAATATTACTACAGTATAAATATCAATTCCATGGATGAATGTTCCAGTATTAAGGAGGCAGGGGAGGGATTGGGTGGTGAAAAGTTATTTTTTCTTCTTTTCTATCCATGGCCAGATTCCCTAAAATTCAGGTAGCACAGATGACCTTTTTATTACAGTTTTGCACCCCCATAGAGCTGAGATGGTTACAAAAGTAGACCAATGGATAGATCTTTTTATGAGCTTTTATTTGACACCTCAACCAACTTCCTGTGATGTTCCATTGCAGAGTTACATTTTTTCAAAGTTTGTGTGTTTTGCGTTAATTAAATATGCAAATTTGATATGCAGTAAATATGAAATTGGTATTATTTTTCAATATGGCAGTATACATTTGTACCCATTCCTTACCCAAAGACTCAAGTTTCTCTTATATTTATTTAAAAAAAAAATCCAATCCCCACACTTCTACCTTAAAACATAAAAGGCAAGATTTTTTGTGTTTCAGTGTTTTACTAAACAATTGCAACAAATCTGTAGTGTTTTATTTATTTATTTTTCACATTTTTAGGTTTTTGCCAGTTTTTGCCAAAAAGGGTGGCAAAAACCTCCCGGTTTTATCCAGGTTTAAACCGGTTTTTAACTTTTTACCAGGCTGTTAAAACCGCCCTGGGTTTTACCTGCCAACTTTGATCTAGTCTACGTTCACAGATTGTGTCGAATCTGTGTAAAGGGAGCATATAAATTGTCCAGATTCTGTCCGGTTTATTCTCTTATAACGGACTACATCATATTTTAACCTAATGGGAACCAGCTAAAGGGCTTGTGAGCATGCACACTTACTTATGCAGTGGCTGCCATTTGGACGCTGAATCCTTGATTTCAGCCTTCGGAAGATTTTCACTACAAATTATTATTTGTTTTCAAAAAGTAATGCAACGTGCCAAATTGTACTATATTTTATCTAATAATTAAAATTTCGGGCTTACAAACGAGTGTAACATGTAAAGGTATTCAGTTGGATACTGGTTGGATAACAAAAAGCACTGTAGTTTAGTAACGTTTTCGTATTATAAAACGTGGTAGTTGATCGAAGTTTCTAGAAACATTTTTATAGAGCTATATATTATGAAGCACATAGCCGTTTCAAAGATTTTTTTATTTGATAATTTGCTCAATATTTGACCAATTAAATGCAACAATAGATTTTATTTTCTTTGAAAATGAAGTTTTTATTATTTTGTGACACATCAGTTCTTATTATGAGGTAAAATAACGGAAATTCATGAACCACTCGTTCAAAAAAATCAGTCAAGCGATCAATTTATGCCACTTAGAAATTTTCAAAATCTGTGAACGAAATCACCTCGAAATTACACCTGAATCAACTCTGTAAGTTCAACAAGTTATGTCTAGATAATCTAGAAAATGTATAGATCACGCAGGTCTATTTCATGTCTTGTAAAATTTAGTGGAAACAAATGATAAGTTTTGATTCCCATATACAGACACACGCAATAGACCTGCGTGTGACTATTGTAGATGGAAGCCATCGGAGATATTCACATTTTGGGACTAATCAATGCTGTTTTAATTGTTTACGGCGACCTGGCAGTTTCCACTTGTCTTGAGATCTTCAGCTTTCCCAATATGTATACTTATCCTAGGTTCAAGTGCAGTTTCAGTGAAATATTTAAAGGAGCATGGTCCGATTGCTTCAACTTTTTTTCAAACTTTTTGAGATTTTGGTACCGTACCAAATTATTGCTCATATTTTTCTCATATCCCGTGTGAAATTTCACGGCTGAGTTATGTTCCATTTCGGAGATATGTAAGAAAATGTGTCTAATTATGGTAACCATAATTGATTTCATACAGTAACGTATATAGGCGGCTCTGAAATACAAAATTGCGCTTAAAATCAAAACGGTTTGTCCGATTCTGCTAAAATTTGAAATTTAGACTTCTTTAGTGGTCATCTTTCATATGACATTGAAAACTAAATTTTTAAAAATTGGACCAAGCTCCTTTAAGGTTAAACATCAATAGGTGACATATGAAAATTAAGGCATGTAACGCAAAAGTCGGCGAGCTCATGAAGCATGACCAAATGTTAAATCGAGAGTATTTCAAAATTCTGAAAAATTAGGCTTTTTATGCGTATAATTTATTGAAAATAAAAAGTAATAAAAAAATGTATGTGGCGCCAAAATATGATGCGGGGGGGGGGGGGGGGGGGGGGAATGAGAAACAAAAATATTCTTTTACTTTGCCTTGTAAAAGTTTGTAGTTTAGAAAAATACTTCTCTACTGTATTTGTTTACTGTAGGCTATTGTCAAAGTTAAAAAAGTGAAATTTGAGGACAAATATATGTGCCGTTTTTTGCAAAGTTTGCTTCCGAATTCAACAGCAAAAACTTGAAATAAAGCATTTCAAAACAACACTTCCTTCAGAGATCTTACCCTCTAAACTTTGGATTGTAGCCATTCAAAATCAGCTTAATCCAATGGTGACATTGCCGTTTAAAAAAACAATTACTACAACTCTCGACGAAAACGCTCCAACCAAATTTTGTGTTTTTCTTCAGGGCCTGTTTCAAAAGTGTCAAAATCATGTCGGATGGAATTTGATAGAGAAAACGGTTCACACTTTTTGTATGGGAGTTCAACATTTGCAATTGTTACATATAAACCTACTAGACCCTCCTATTAAGAAACCACATGAATATTTCAAAAATTTTATCGTGCTTCTGTTTATTTTTTTAATTTTTTTTTTTACTGACAATGTCAGACGGAATCGATAGAAGCATGGCGTTCCTTACGAATTTTAAAAAGATTGATCTATTGAGGTTAAAAGGAAAGGTGATTTGGGGGCATAATTATTTGAAAGAGAACATATCAGTAATAACTTAAATGTAAAATTTGGGTTTATTTGTATCTCGTGAAGATGCGCCCTCTCGAAATGCTCACCATGTCGGACAGAATCCTAGTGTGTTGGACGGAAGGAAAGGTGACCGTTAAACTTAATATTTCATCTTTAATGTGATACATAACAATTTTTGGTGATTTTTTGTTAGTATTGATACATCTCAATGATCATTTTCATTGCTTGATACTTGGTTAAAGGCTTGCAAAATCACATCTTAAAATCATTTCTGTCCGACATGCTGCAATTTTACAAAAATAAGAGGCTGTTGGCATATCTTCAGATGATTTTAATTGATTGCCTAATTGCTTCTTTTGCAAAACAATTCTGAAGAAAAAATGAAGTAAAGTAACGTTTAATCATGAAAGTTTGCAAAACTTGCTGAATTCAACAGCTTTGCAGCCAAAAAATGGCAATAACTGAAAAACGCTTCAACTTTTAAAATAGTTGCAGGCTATTGCATTAAAGGGGCATTGGACAAGTTCAGCATCATCCCCAAACTTTTCCCCATTCATTTTGAGATTTTTGCATCATTTGAAGGGTTAGCGGTAATAATGACAGTATGCAAAGTTTCATAGTCAAATCAAATCATAGATATCAAAATATTTAGATATTCTTTTATTTCTAATTATCGTTGCCGACAACGATAAATACTGCCCTCTATAGTTGATTTTTTTTTAAATTGACCTTTCCAGGAGACCTAATGCAAACTTCAAACTTCTTTTAATTTATCTGCAATCTATGGTGTGAAAGGAATGTTTAACAAACAAATATTTGGCTCTTTCATGATATATAGCATCAATAAAATACGTTTAAGAAGAACCTCATACCCAAGATCAATAAACAGAATAAAATTGAAATTTTTGACTTTTCTGAAGGTTTTGATCAAAATTTACCAAATATTTAGTAATTGACTGTTATTTTTTAGCATATGAAGTGTAAATCATCCACAAATAAAATTTCGTCCAATGCCCCTTTAATGTGCTTATTCTTAAAAATATTGAAAAACATCTTTTGCGCACAACACATCATGTTCGCTTTGTCCCAGATGGGATGTTGAGCAGTATTTTTCTAAGATGAAGAAAAAAAATGATTGCAGGTTTGGCCCAAAATTGTTTGCTTGCCCTCCAGTAGAAAAATTAAAATTTTGGGTTGATCGGTCGGTCTAAATTTTACGTCATCGAAAATATTGAGTTTTCATATTTTACATGTTTGAAGAAAAATTAAAAATAAACTAAAATACCCGACCCTAATTTTTGGCATATTAGGGTCGGTCGCGGAGGGCAAACAAACATGATTTTTTTCTAGGCCTTATCTTTGACATGCAAATAGTTTAGAATGCTTCTCTTTGGAAAATGTAGGGTAAAATTTACCCTCAGTATCAAAATTAACAGGCATTTATGGACGCAGACCTGCAGCAGATTAAGAGCAGGCTATAATAAACCTGCCTTTTTGGTGTGGGCCAGCATCAATATCTGAATGTTTCGCTCCAATATTTTGTGTGTTAATATTGATTTTCACATCAGAATTTTATTTTGTTCTTTACAGATTGCAGCCAGCAATAATGTCTGCATTCAGACTTTTGGAAACCTTGAAATCTTTCATCTGCATTAGGTGCAGGTTAGCCTTCTCCAGTTTTGACCAGTATAAAACACATTGCAGACTGCATGTCAGACTGTTCTCAGTCCGCAAGAGAAAGCAAGGTAAATGTCGACCATCTGTACGCTTCAACAATATACACAAGCAGAACTTCACACGCTTAAAGAAAAATAGACATAAAACAAGATGTAATGATGGTGGATTGAGCATAAAGTCACTCAAGGAAAAAGCAAGATTGGACTCAAAATGGCTGAAGGTAAAATTAAGAAAAGTATCGATTCCTGAAGATTTGGAGATTCCTAATGGAATCTTTTGTGCTGATGATCAAGAAATAGTAACGAATGGGAGCAATTGCTTTGATGATAAAGAAATGGTCACAATTCCGTTTCCTCCTCCTAAAAAACATGTGGAAAACAAAGCAGGCAAGTCTAAGGAAAGCCATCACAAACCTATCAAGCATAAAGTTACCTCATCCAATATTCTGAAAATTAAAATACAAAGTAGTAAAACTAAACAAATACACAGATCAAAAGATAAAGCTAAACAGCCAAAAGTCAGGATTAAACCAAAATTGATAAAACCCCAGATTCAACAAGAGCAAATAGAACTACAAAACGGTGTGAATTTGGAAAGTAGTAAAACTAAACAAATATCAAAAGATAAATCTAAACAGCCAAAAGTCAGGATTAAACCAAATTTGATAAAACCTCATATTCAACAAGAGCAAATGGAGGCGCAAAACGGTATGAATTTGGACGTTATAGATGTTGATGAGTACGATGATATGAAGAAGATTATTACTTCAGGGTTGAAACTTACAGGTCCTGTTGAAAGGACCGAAGATGGGCGCTATAAGTGTCGAGTATGCGAAAAGACATTCCAGACAACTTACGGAAGGAAAACCCACGAAGATTCCCATGATCGATCTAAAAGAGTACGCTGCAACATCTGTCTCAAAGACTTCGTTAGACAATCGGTTCTAAAAATACACATGAGGAAACACACCAATATGGATAAGTTTAAATGTGATATTTGCAAGAAGGAATTCAACCAAAGAATCCAGTTGACACTCCATATGAAAAATCACACGGGTCAAAAAGATTTTCAGTGTCAATTTTGCAAGAGGCAGTTTACGCGTAAAAGTTCCTGGTTGAATCACGAGGTAGCCGTTCACCAGGCAAGCTACAATATTACAAACAAGGTGCTAAAGTGTAAGCATTGTAGCAAGATTTTCACGTGCAAAGCTCCTCTTTTGATCCATGAAAGAAGTCATCTCGGTGAGAAACCTCATAAATGTGACATTTGCGGGAAAGGGTTTAATCACAAAAGTAATTTGACGGAGCATTCACGCATCCATTCTGATGAGCGACCATTTCAGTGTAACATATGTGGGGATAGTTTCAGGTTCCATAGCAACCTGAAAACACATCACAGGTTACATATGGATGATAAGAAATTTGAATGCCATGTATGTGGACATACTTTTATTCAGAAAGGTGGCATCGAAACTCACCTTGTAACACACCAAGGCAAGCAGCCTTATCACTGCCCATTCTGTAAAGTGGGAGCTCGACATGTACAAGTCATGGAAGATCACATCAAACTTCATCATAGCAAAGAAAAAGTCAAAGTAGTACCTACGAAGAATCTAGAATGTCCACATTGTAATAGAATATTCTCACATCAGTCAGTTCTATCCCAACACATGAATATGCATACGAAAAAGTTTTTCTGTACAACTTGTAATTTGCGATTACAAAATGCAAACAAGCTGAAAATCCACTTGCAGAGTATCGATCACAAAAAAATTGCCAAAAATCCAAAGTCAAACAAATATCACAAGTGCACAGTTTGCCAAGCAATTTTTGCGTGTGGAAATAAATTCAAGAAACATGTGAAAAGTCATGGTGATTTATTCAGGTGTCTAATTTGTAAAGTTACCTTCTCTGATGAGAGTAAACTGAAAGCACATAAGAAAGGTTTTACTCATCAGCAAAAGATGGCTTCCGCTCAAGAAACCTCACCACATGTTTTACATCAATGTACATCATGTAATAACACCTACCCAACAATAGCAAAGCTGGCTGCTCACATGCATTCACATACCAACAAATTCAAGTGCTTTATTTGTCAAATACGATTCCCGACGGAATGGGCACTTAATCGTCATTTAGAAAAGAAAAAACATCTGCAAACAGCATTCCCGAATGTTGAGTTGCCGTATGTTTGTGAAAAATGCGATATGGTTTATTCGACTCCTGCCGAGTTAGAAAAACATATGGTGAAACACTCGGATAAATATAAATGTGTGGCATGCGATATTGGGTTTCCTAATAAATCCAAACTTGAACGGCATGAAACAGGCCAAAGGCATCTGAAACGGATTAGTGAACAAAATCAAGTAAATGGTAATGATGCACAGGGATGAAAGTACAAGTTGTAGATCTAGGGTTATTATGTATAAGATGGCCTACATGAAAGTCACTTATCCTACCAGAGCGTTATTTGAAACATGAACATTTCGCCAGATCTTACAAGTTACATGTATCGATAGCATCATAATAAAGGCAGCCAATTTACGGGTCACGTGCATAAAGGTCATGTTAGATGTGTATCGGTTATGGATATTGTGGCCAATTTTTTTATGATCGTTCGGTTCACTATAGTGTGATTCAACAATTTGTCAAGTTTGACATGAATGCAATGTGGGATAAGTATCTTGATAGTCATTTTTGATTACTGCAGGAATTTTCTTATTGATGGTCACAGACATCACAGGTGTGCTTGGTTTCTTTTAGCGAATCCTGTCGCAAAAGCTTACTTTTATACCTTCCAATAGTTCCAATATTAGGCAATGCTTTGTGTTTTAGGTTTCACAAGTTGGGGAGTACCAGTATCTCACTATGGGAGTTTTCTCTGGTTTTGCAAAGAAGTGCCAAATATTTGGTATTATATAAGTGATAAGAACAGGAAAAAAGTGGTTCATATTATATTATAATGCATAATATGAATTCAAGATCAAAAACAAGTGGCATGTCATGTTTGTGGCTATCACAAAGAATGATCCCTGCACGCTTGATTTCATGAAATAATAATTTAAACAATATATTACAGGTATCTACTGAGTGCATGTGTTTTGATATACAAAGTGTTAAAATTATGAATTTTATCTATTATGTCAAAATCAGGTTCAAAATTGACAGTAGTTAAGGCTGTCCCTATCTTGTCCTGTTTCTAACAAGTCCTGCTGAGCTTCCTTGAAATTATTGGGGCAATCTACACGTGAGTGCAAATCCAGATGAATGTGCATCTCCGGAAGCCGCTTTGCAGACGACTTTTGCTTCATGGACACCAGATCCGGATCTGCTGTACAGCACTCTGCGTATATACGTGTAAGCAGTCTATGGATGCGGATCTCAGATCTGGATCTCGGAGATGTGCATGCATCTGGATCTGCGCTCCATGTAGATTGCCCCTTTATCTTCTTTCAAGTGTGTCAAATTAAATTGTGTATATGTGACCCGTCATATCGAAAGGTACCTTAAGGTCGGCATAGTAAATTACGAGATACGGGTCACTGAAGATGAGCATAGTCAAAAATCACGTCCAAGGTCGAATTTCTAATTTCATCAGAAACGTTACCTTTGAAGTGTATTCTATCATATTAATCAGGTTCCAAGATTTTAACCATAAGACAAATGTTTTAAAAACCAAGATAAAAATCCTTTCTTCTTTCAAGTTTTACCAGCACAGAAACTTTAAAACTTGATTTTCTCAGAACTATAGTTTTCTGAATCTGCCCGATGCCTTTTACCAATTTGGATGCAACTTTGCAATCGAACATCCAATAACCAACAGCAAAGCGTCATTTTAAAGTTTAAAATGTATTCTTTCAGATGAGACCAAAAAAAATCAATTTTCATTTTGGGACCCGTAAGGTACCTTTCAATATGACGGGTCACATATGATTAAGTGAGTACACTGATTTTGGCTCACATCAAATTTAAGACTTATAGATCTATTACGGTATATTAAACATTAACTGTAGATGGTTATAATAACTCAAGCTAATTTGCCTTTCATCGCGGCGATAACATTAACTATAAACCCATTATTCTTCGTCAAGACATCACTTCAGATCGACCAATTAAACACTAGTATTCATCTAGTATTTGTCTTTAATCGCGGCGCGAACATTAACTATAAACCCATTATTCTTCGTCAAGACATCATTTCAGATCGACCAATT
>JXSR01S002110.1:24899-36458 GCA_000969725.1 Ophiothrix spiculata
CTTTATAACAGGGCTTTTCTTATATCAAATTTTGTTATAATGAGTTTTTTATTGTATGAAAAAGTATTGTATGATCAAGTTTTCATATGAGAGGTAGGGTTTGGATTCTGGATGCCTTTCCGTTTTGTTGAGAACGATGATTGAATATGTTACCATGTCTACATGTATTGGCCCTTCTTAGTGTATCTAGCATGAGATTAAAACTTGTACCGTTGTAAAAGTACATGTAATCTTAGTCCCCCTGAAATTTTTAGTCCGAGATTCCATAGTCTAATGGAAAAGTTTTTGTCTAATGGAATAAAGTGTGAAACTATTGTTACTGAGAGTTGTTATAGCCTACATGTACAACCCGTATGAGAATGGTGGACTAACATTCTACTAAGAGGAGAGATCAACGTCGGCCCATGAGCCTCTGCGTCCGATTGGCAAACCCATTTTGCTTTATTTTTTTTCATCAAACTCTTCATAAATAGCCCATATATTTTGATAAATAATATCATTTATCTAAATATAACAGAAATTAACAGAATTTCTCCAATTTGGTTTTCAATTTTGCGCCTTGCGCAATACACATTTCTATAACTAGTTTAGATTTCCTCGTGATTTTCAGTCAGACGCGCTGGTGTAATGGTAGAATTCTCGACTATGGAGCGGCGGACCCGGGTTCGATTCTTGCTCCGGCCTTTGAATTTACATTTTTTTCTTCATTTGTTTTCTTTTTTTATTTCATATATCCAACCATTTTCTTTGACTTTTCACTCTGTATGATACAATTCTTCTTTTTTTTTCATTGTTTCTTTTTTTTTTTTAGAGCTACTGATAAATTTGCTACTTTACGGCATTATTTACACTTCGCGCGGTAGCAATACCCCGATAGCGAAACATAGGTATCTTCGGATGATCCGTGTGTGTTTATTAGGAGTACAATTAGGAAACCTGTCATAACATATTGTTAGGAACATTCATCTCCTTATGGGTATGTGTCACAAACCTTAATTGTACTCCGATTACAACCACAGTGAGCTTCTGAAGTTGGCCAATTTTGACAAAAACGCAATGTATTTCAATGGAACAAAATAGCGATATTTGAGTTTCTGTATAAGAGATTGGAAATCCCGAAAAGGCTGCTGGGCCGACGTTGATCTCTTCTCTTCATTCTACTACACTGGTATGGGTTCATATAATTTGCCATACATTTTGTGTTATGCAACTGTATAGGATTGGGTGCTAAATTAAACTAATATTGTAATATGTGCTTGTTAACCATGATATGTAACAATATACTATTGTTTTATTGTTTTCAATGTTTATGTATTCAAATATTTGTATAATAGAAAATGTGTTTGTACTTCACTGCCTTCCACAACTGTTCCTCAATACTAAATTGTTCATGTAAATAAATCAAAAATAGTATTTACATTTTAGTGCAATTCATGCATATATGTATTCAATTATTCAAAATTGCAAAATTTATCATGAGAGCTGGACATTAATAATTGTTTCTACTTGCCAATAGGGTAAGTAACTTTTTAAAGTTACCTGCCTGACAAATTATTAGAGATTTTACATTTAAACAACCTACATGTATAAAGACTACACAAAAATGTACCTGTCAGTCAGGCAGGTAACTTTCTATATTTACCTACCGAAATTCACCCGCCATTGTCTGTCAGGTGGGTGCTGATGTCCAGCCCTGTTGAACATATACCAGAACATGTAATATAGTACCGTTGAAGAGACTAACAATTTGTCTTTTCATAAATTGTGCCACTCATTCAAGAATGGAATATTGTTTCACAAAATGTTGTAGTGTATTCATAAGAACAACACACTATAATACTCCCCGGGGGGGGGGGGGGGGGCACTTAAGTATAATGTTGCAGGCATAAAGCGTGACCACAGATTTCCGAAACACCCCCTAAAGGGTGATTGTTTCTTAACCCATCCGTTTTAACACTAGGGTTTGTAAAAGTACCATATTTCTTGAAAATGAGCTAAAATGGCTGTTTTTGATACCTAGGCTAAAAGGTGTCACCTGATACAACCTTTTGTCCTCAAAAACAACCATGATTCACCTTTTTCTTGGTCACGCTATGCCTGCAGCATTATACTTGAGTATTCCCCCCCCCCCCCCCCCCGGATAAAACTCATATTAGTCTCTGCTACAGATTCAATCATTTCTAGGGTATAGTGTCGAATGACACAAATGTGATGACTCACACCGAAAAGGGGGACTTTGCGACAGAACACTTTTCGAGATACTGGTGAAAATAGGTAGCGAAAATGGTGAGAATTTCTAGCAGATTTTCTGCTGTAAAATTTGATTGCCTTGATCAATTTCGACAAATAAGGTGTGAAAAATGCTGTAACAGATGAAATGATAAACTCAAAATTGATATCATCTGTACCCCCTTTCGGGGTGAGCCATCACAAATGCGCTGACCAATTTGCATGCAAAGATGTGTCTGTATGTTAACACTTATGGTATCTGTAAGTGAGGATTAACCAGCCGTGTAGGCCCATATTCACAATAGGAAAATACATTGTATTCCAGGAATAAGGCCAAAAAAATTAATTGTTGTGTTGCCCTCAAGTGTGGGGTTTCTGAAAAATTGAGTCAGGTCAGTCGGAAAATAATTTTTTTTTTTAATTATTTTTTTAAAAAGCACCTAAAGTACCCAATTTGGGTGCATCTTCCACTATTTTCAAAATATTTTCTCAAAAAACACCCAATCCAAGCAAAATTGGGTACTTTCCCCGACCCTAATATTTTTTTTTAATTTTTGAATAGGGTCGGTCGCTGAGGGCAACATAACAATTTATTTTTTTTGGCCTAATTTGAAAAAGCAATTCATGATTCCAATGTGATCAAAACAATGTCTCTTTTTGGTCTTTAAAAAGAAGAGTACCTCGTACATGCATGCTTGAAAATTCCACTTAATTTTGATCATTTGTTTTCAAGTTACCAGCTTTTCAGTATTTTTGTTATTACTGTTGCGCCATGACAGCAACTGGGTGACACACTTTCTCAATTTACTCAAAAATACAAATAATGTTTGCAAGAACAGTTTGGGATTTGTAACAAACACTGTATATACCAGTCACTGAATATTGGTAAAATTATAAGTCTAGTTCAGAAGTCAAAAGTGATCTGCATTGAAGTTCCGATGGTACCAAGGGTTTAGCCAGAGAGCCGTCCAACCGTCATTTGGACGGCTGATCACGAAAATAGTTGCCCTGTAAAATGCAAAGGCCGTCCAATAAGGAGTCCATAAATGCGTTTTACCACATGAAATGAGGATTTTTTTTTCAATATCTCTAGATTTATACAAATATACATATTGTGAGAGTAAAAAAGCTATGTTTGATTTAAGACCGTTAAAAAGGAATGCGCACAGGTCTCGGGAAACAGACTTGTTTCTTTTTATCGCCTAAGTTTAGTCCATGGACTAATCATTCAAGGCATTGTGAAATTCTACTTATTTAATCCAGACCTGGAAATATACTTATAATATTCCTGGATTAACTTTTTCTTCTTTTGTGAATATAGTGTGATGAAAATGTGTGTTTGAACAGTAATTAATTGGTGTAATTTCAGGGGGAAACATGCGGAAAGAGTAACAAATTCTGTACGTACAAGGAGTGTTCATGCAGTATTGAAGTTATTTGTTACCTGAGGTAGAAGGAGATTAAGGTACATGGAAGTTTTAATGTAGTTGTATGATTGATGAATATGTGGAAAGTTTCAAGTAAATATCTGATTTTTGTTTACAGAAACTTGCCAGTTAGTGGTTATTAATTCTGAGAGTTGATTTTATACCCTGAAAACTGAAGAATGCAAAATTGCAATAATCTTAGGATCTGTCTCCCAGGTATATTCAACAAAGACGAGGTACTATTGGAGAGAAGAAGTGAGCTGCAGATTTCAAAAATGTCAGAAAGGAGATCAATGTTGCAGGGATTTCCATTTGCAGGGGCTCTGTCAAAAGCTCTCCTGAAGTCATAGGGTAGCTATCTGGAAATTTATGTGTTTTAATACTATCATACAAGGCGCTCTGTTAATTGAGCTCCTATTAAGTATTTGAGGGGACCATGGTGGCTCAGTAGAGCTCACTCCCCTCAAATGGAAGTCCCTGATGTTGAAGTTCTTGGTACCATAAATGGCAATGTTCTTCTAGGCCTAGATTTTTTATGCTTGATTCCAGACTTCAGAAACCTCTAAAACAAGATTTGAGTTTCTGTAAAGTAGAGTACCGTAGTCATTTAATTGAAACTTTCCAAATATCCAACTACTTGAACAAAATAACATATGTGGATCGTCATATCGAAAGGTACCTTAATACCGGCATAGTACATTACGAGATACGGGCCATTGAAGCTAAGCATAGTCAAAAATCACGTCCAAGGTCGAATTTCTAATTTCATCAGAAAGGTTATCATTGAAGTGTATTCTATCATATTAATCAGGTTCCAACATCCAAAACATAAGAAAAATGTATTAAAAACCAAGCTAAAAATCCTCTCTCCATTCAAGATTTACTAAGTACAAAAACTTTAAACTCGGTTTTCTCAGAACTATGGTTTTCCAAATCAGCCCGATGCCTTTTACCAATTTTGGTGTAACTTCGCAACCGAACATCCAATAACCAAAATCAAGGTGTCATTTTAAAGCTTAAAATCTCAGCTTTCAGATGAGACCAAAAAAAATCAATTTTGATTTTGCCGACTTTAAGGTACCTTTCGATATGACGGGTCACATATTTCTATAAATGACATATCTTTATCTCCTACCTCAGGCCACAAACATCCCTCATATACTGATATTGAGGCTTACATGTAGTGCCACAAGGCCGTATATCTGATTTTCGACAAACATTTTTTGATCATTATGAATTTGAAACCTTATGTCAGTGTGAACAGAAATGCAGCCAATACGGTCTCTGTGGCACTATTAAAGCCCTTGATACATGAACAGTCATGGGCGTCATTTCAGTCCCCCTGTCCCCCCCCCCCCACATTTTGAAGGGTGGGGGACACAATATTAAGTGCCCCCTCCCCCACGTTTTTGAATACAAACGATTGATTTGCCCCCTGGCCCCCCCCCCACACTTTAAAATGAAATGACGCCCATGTGAACAGTGTCTTATGAAGAAGTGGCATGTATTCATGTTTAATATATGTATTCATCATTATTTATATGTATGTGTTCAGTTTGTAAAACCAAAGAGGTTTATTACCAGAAAGGACTTGCAATTAAGGGTGTTATCTTGAAGTGATTATAGCATTTTCAGCTTAATTTTTGCAATGAATTCAATGTTAAAATTAGAGATGAATGTTCACAGCACAAGATCATGCAGCTGACAATAAATGTAGCACATGAGGTACGTAAATTCCAGTTGTACAGAAGTAGTATTCATCCCATAGATTTAAAGGGGAGATACCAGGCTTTGTATAGCAGCTCGTGTAATGGTGTCGTCAGCCATGGAGCTCAAATTGGGGGTATTCGGGTCCACTCGGTTCCCGGCAAAATCAACTCCGAGTGCCGATACTTGGTTACGCATAGAGACAACCTGCGCAAATAATACTTTACGCGAATGATACGCCAAGCTGCACGCAAAGCGTGTGTGCATGTTTTAATATTCGCGCATTATGACAAGGTGTGATGCATCATCGGCAAGCTATCGGCAAAAACCCAAATACCCCCAATTTTGTCTCCATGTCGGAATGAAAATGGCGGCATGCCTTGTATCTCCCCTTTAAATCTATGATTCATCCTCAATTTAGTTTCTACCATTTCCTACATGTATGAATCTGCACTTAAAATGTTGTTTGGGTTTTCCAATCCATCAAAATATCATTGTTAACTTTCATGCATGTTTCAGCTGGTAGAAATTTTAAGGAGATACAATGGAACCTTGTTAACACAAAATCACTTGGACATCGATTTTAGTTTGTCTTATCAGGATTTTATGTTATCCAACTGATTTCGCATAGAAAATTCACACTTGGGACCAAACATCCATTTTGTGTTATCAAAGTTTTTGTGTTAACGAGGTTCCACTGTACATGTATGAAAATGTTGCCAGCTAATACAATGTGCTTGTGGATTCTTTCAAGCTCTTAAAGCATTGAAATTTTTAAAAGTGACGTGTTCAAAATCCTTATTATTTACCTAATTTTCTTGATAAGTTTTCATATATATTTTTGATAAGCAGTGACTAAATATACTATAATTGTTATGTGCTGCATCATATATGTACCATCGCAGCAAAAGGGTGCAGTTGTCAGCAGACACTTGTGTCTAATTTGTGTGAATTCCATTCAAACATTCACTGAGTAGTAACCTTTTGTATTTAGGCAGTAAGTTATCTCAAGTTAACTTGAGATAGCTAGCGCTAATGATTGAATTGGAGCAATACGCCGGGGGAGTAGTGAAGTCACATTGTATTAGCCAAACATGTGCGATCTGGTTCCAAACAAATGATCATGTCTTGAGTGGTTCTGAACACTGATCATACATACTAACAGAATAGGCGTACGTATACGTACAAATCTGACTGATTTTTTCTAGGTTGTTAAAACGAAAATATCGGCAGGGGTCCAGTCCTGACTTAATGATCACAATCTTCAGCATAACAGGTCGGCATGTTTTCCCTTATTTTTGTTTTAGACAAATGTTATGGTATCAAATAGGAGTCTGACTTTTTTCCCCATAGCCTTAACGTGTGGTAAAACTGTCCACCCTGTTTGTTTTGAACTAAAATGCACGTGTTGGGTGATTTACATAAATTATGACATCACTACTTCCCCGGCATATTGCTATGTTCTATATGCTCCAATGAATTTAAGTAATCTTTGCCATCAATTGTTACTTTGTTCATTACCACCTAGCTGTATATTGTTTATAGACAAAGACATGAATTGCATTATTTTATCAGCCTGGTCTAGTATTAATCACTGTTGCTTTTAATATAACTTTGTGAATCAGACAAATGCAGGCCGACGAGTGCATCCCTTTTGCCATAACGGTACACATATAAATTACCAAACTTAATTAGCCACTTCGTTTTTTTGTGAATTGTAGTTTCTTCTTGAAATTTGTGTTGAAATTCTTGCCCATAAGAGAAAGGGAGAAAAGTTGATTGATAAACTTCCCAGTTGGTATCATATTTCCTTTAATATATTTACCTCATACATAATTTGCATCATGTAGTCATATGTTATTAAAGTTAAAATGAAATAAATAGAATTGCATGCAAAAATGAAGGAATATGCAACAGTCTGAATGATTTATCCAGTATTTGTCTTTTTATTTTTAGTCAATTTATAATATATATTCTAAAAGTTACGAACATAGGAGGGGGAGGTTCCAACTGGGGGTTCCACTTTGACCATACATTTTGTGCATTTTTCCTCAACATTGCCACTGATTTTTTTTAATCCTTTCAGGATTGTATTTGTACCAGTACTTATATTTTGCTTCAATCTCCTTTGGGAAAGTAGTTTTCCAACTTTCGTGGGAAAGCAGTTTCCTGGTACTAAATTTGGGTTTCTGGCCATGATTTTGACACAAAAACAAAAAAACATGTTTTAATACTTTTAAACATAATTGCCTTGTTTATATCAAATTATATCACTCATTTATTAATTCAAGGCATTCATTGGTTTATTGCCGTTTGATAGTTTTACCATCACCCCCTCTGTGTGATGGCAAAAATTATTACACTGTGCTGCACTGAAATACACATGCACCAAATCGCGGACTTGTCATTGTTTATCTAAGGTCAACTCAACCACTTTTAATGATAATGATATTTTGAGGTTGAAGAATTTATAAGTGAGTGATATAAAACAAATATTAACTGCCTTAAATTTGTGTGATGGTAGAAATATCATCACTCGGTGTAAGATGTATTGGTCCATTTTACTCGCCATACCGGCTCGGATTTGGAACGAATATAGCTTTAAATATGATCTTCATGCTTTTTAAACGTTTAAATATGTACATAGAACCAGTTAATATTTGTATACTATCCAATATTTTCATAAAAATCCAGTTCGTGTACATGCTTTATTTATCTAACATTAATTCCCCTCTCCCCCGGTGGGAGAGGTTTATCACCTAGACTCCGATACTTACCCATTCAGCCTTACTAATGCCTTTACTTTAGTGAAGCCCGGAAAATAGCAAAACCTTAATACCCACTGGAAATTAAAAACACTGCTCGTCAGCGTGCCACTACGGATGATCGAGTAGTGTCTAGAAACACTGACTAGGACTTTTTTGGTATGCCCTCGGGTTGACACCAGGGAGGGGTCCAAAAGATACCCAGTTGAGCGAAGCTAACGACCAACATGGGTGGGATCGTAAGGCTTGAATGGGTAATTATTGGAGTCTAGGTGATAGACCTCTCCCACCGGGGGAGAGGGGAATCACCAACGTCTCCTCAACTTCCCCATTCAAGCCATACTAAAGCCAGATTGTAACTGCCAGTGTCAACCCGAAGAACACCTTCCCCGATCTCGAAAGCAGAGTAAGCGGAGTCTAGGTGAAAAACGCTCCCCGTAGGAGAATAGGTTGACAGAAAACACAGTATAGGTAGACTTACCCGCCAGAACTGCAGTTATTGGGGTCCCTGACGGTTGGTCTGCGCTTGAGTTTAGAGTAGACTTGCAGATGACAGAACCCTAACAGCTGTGGCGCCTCGTCTGGCTAAGACGTCCTTCAAATAGGTGCTCTGGAAGGTGGTTGAGCTTGACCAACTCATAGTGTCCATGATATCAGCAATAGATGCTCCTTTGTAGGATGTCCAGGCTGAGGCTTGGGATCTCACACTGTGGGCTCTAGCTCTACTTCCCAGAGGTGTAATGTCTGCAGCTGTGACGCTCTCCCGGATGATGTACACGATCCAACGTGCAATGGACTGTTTGGATGCTGCGGTGTACGGTTTTCTTGTAATGAGAAAAAGTTTGTCCTCCTAGTTCCGGAGTGGTTCTGTCCCGCTGAGATAGAATTTGAAAGCTCTGACCGGGCACCAGGGTCCATCATCGGGAGAGTTGGCTGAGCGTTGGAGGTCTGGTAGGACGATCGGTGCCAGGCGGAAATCCTGCGTTTGGTTCTTCGCGAGGTATCCTGATCTGGGGAGAAGCCGGGCACCCAATGAGGATATTGCAAGATGTTCTTTTGCGATAAATAAAGCATGGATATCGGAGACTCTTTGGCCGGAAGCAGCTGCTATTAGAAAGACAGTTTTCTTTGTGATGTTCTCTAAAGTAGCATTGTGCATGGGCTCGTATGGCTTGTCACTGAGGATACGCAGAGCTGATGGAAGGTCCCAATCAGGTACCAGGGACCGTTCCGGGGGTCGACTGTTGAAGACCCCTTTAACCAGGGCGTTAAGAGCTGGAGATGTGGATACTGTTGTGCCATTGTTGTATCCCAGATGGATCGAACCTACAGCGGTACGGTGCGCCCTAAAGCTTCTTGCACTTCTGCCTTCGTGGTAGACGGTAAGAAGAAAATTTGCTACAAACTTCACAGTGGTTCGCAAAGGATCAACTTGTTGGTCACGGCACCAGCTGTAGTATCGTCGTAGTCGGGAATTATAAGTCTTTCTGGTAGCAGGTTGCCTTGCCTTTCCTGCCATATAGGCAGCTTGTTCCGAAAGGCCCGCTGCTCTGTAAGACTCGATGAAAGAGGCTGAGGGGCTCCCTCCGCTAGAATCAGATCTCGTCTCACATGGAGAGTCCGAGGAACGTCCACCAAGAGCGAGAGAAGCCGAGGAAACCACGGTTGTCTGGGCCACCTTGGGCTGATTAGGATTATCCTGCAGTTCGTGGACTGGGTCAGCTTCAGTAGCACTCATGGGATGAGAGCGATCTGCAGGAATGCATATTCGCTGATGTTGTCCCAACTCATTGTCATCGCATCCTGATGAAGGGCCGCCGGGTCCCTGGACCATGAGCAGTTGGTTTGAAGCTGAGCCGTCGTCCTGCTGGCGAAAAGGTCTATGTGAGGCCTCTCCAATTTCTGGAAGATCATCTGGCAGATGGTTGGGAGGAGGTGTCATTCCACCGACGATCCCCGGACCTTTGAGGGGCCCAGGACTCCTGACGTCCTGACGTCTTTCTGGAGAGGGCGTCCGCTAGCTCGTTGTCCTCCCCTGGGAGGTGAACAGCTTGGAGCTCTATCCCGTATCGGTGACACCATTCAAGGACTCTGATCGTCTGAAGGCACATGGTCCTGCTCTATGTTCCTCCTTGTTTGTTGACGTGGCAGCTATGTCGTGATAAAGGGCAAGTGAAAAGGTAAGGAAGTCTGCCTTACCTAGCCTTACCTTTGCACGCCCTCTATAAAAATCACAAAGTAAGGGTAAGGAGTTAGGGATCAAAATCCTTACTTTTTGAAAAAAAAATCAAATATGGTTTGAAGTGTCCTGATTGGTTGTTTTCGATTATTAAGTATTCACGCCCTCCATAAAAATCGCAAAGTAAGGGTAAGGAGTTAAGAATCAAAATCCTTACTTTTTGAAAAAAAAAAAATATGGACTGAAGTGTCCTGATTGGCCGTTTTCGATTGTTAAGTTCACGCCCTCTATATAAAAATCACAAAGTAAGGGTAAGGAGTCCAAAATCCTTACTTTTTGTAAAAATTTCAAATATGGATTGAAGTGTCCTGATTGGTTGTTTTCGATTGTTGAGTATTCACGCCCTCTAAAAAATCACAAAGTAAAGGTAAGGAGTAAGGATCCAATAACCTTACTTTTTGGAAAAAAAAATTCAAATGTGGACTGCAGTGTCCTGATTGGCTGTGAAAAAAAAAATCAAATATGGTTTGAAGTGTCTTGATTGGTTGTTTTCTATTGTTAAGTATTCACGCCCTCCATAAAAATCGCAAAGTAAGGGTAAGGAGTTAGGACTCAAAATCCTTACTTTTTGAAAAAAAAATTCAAATATGGACTGAAGTGTCCTGATTGGCTGTTTCCGATTGTTAAGTTCACGCCCTGTATAAAAATCACAAAGTAAGTGTAAGGAGTAAAGATCCAATATCCTTACTTTTGAAAAAAATTCAAATATGGATTGAAGTGTCCTGATTGGTTGTTTTCGATTGTTGAGTATTCATGCCCTCTATAAAAATCACAAAGTAAGGGTAAGGAGTAAGTATCCAAAATACTTCCTTTTAAAAAAAAAATCAAATGTGGACTGCAGTGTCCTGATTGGTTGTTTTAGATTGTTAAGTATTCACGCCCTCTATAAAAATCGCAAAGTAAGGGCAAGGAGTTAGGAATCAAAATCCTTACTTTTTGAAAAAAAAATTCAAATATGGACTGAAGTGTCCTGATTGGCTGTTTTCGATTGTTAAGTTCACGCCCTCTATATAAAAATCACAAAGTAAGGGTAAGGAGTAAGGATTCAAAATCCTTACTTTTTGAAAACATTTCAAATATGGATTGAAGTGTCCTTGTTTTCGATTGTTAAGTATTCACGCCCTCTATAAAAATCACAAAGTAAGGGTAAGGAGTAAGGATCCAATATCCTTACTTTTTGAAAAAAAAAAAT